>JAQGAZ010000019.1:0-164504 GCA_034692225.1 Polydesmus complanatus
GCTATGACGTCACTTTGCATGTTAACGTAGTTATCGTACTTAACGTAGTTAACGTGACGTTAAGCGCAAGGTCTCTATTATCTGACTCGCCGGCAACGTAAAGAGGTGGGACGACTATTTCGGAGAACTTTTCACGTGAATATCAAACAAAACTTTCAACTTTCATTTTCGAAAATACGAATACAGTAGAATATGAACGAATATTGGAGCTCCACTGGATGCATGTTTTCATTGCATTAATAACGGAGATGTACGGAAAACCCCTAACGGTTATACGAGTATTATAATTATTTTTACGCAGGCTTTGTGTTGTTGTTGTTGTTTTTTTTTTTTTTTTTTTTTTTAACTATTGGTCGCCAAAGGCAGAAGTATGGGAGGACATAATAAATAGGATAAAAATAAAATAATTATAATAAATAGCAGATCAAAAATACATTTACAAAGTCGCAATTACTGTACAGTAATTCCTTAACAAATGTACGACAATCCATGTCATAATAATATTATACTCGGTCTCTATGAAACCAGGCCGCTTGGTTTGTACAACAAGTGATGTGCAATCTCCTAATTGCATGGAGTACAAAGGTTCCACTTAACAGCTAGAAAATTACAGACTTTAATGTTAAATAATCAGTAAAATGAATAGAAATTTTAATCTTTTGAAAAACTCTTTATTTCAACGGGCTTTTTTTAATGTATAAAAAAAAGGGCATCAAAATGGAAATATTTTTCAATAGAAGTGTTTTTTTTTTTTTTAAAGTTGATACACGAATGTAACTAATAATTTCATCTACGGTATCGCAATTCGTTTTATTGGAATGTCCCGCCTATCCTTGCGGAAGTTGTCCCAGATCTGGTTGTCCATAAAGCAAATCAGGGCCTGGAGAATTGTGGTAACTACACCATCAAAAAAAAGCTCTTTCCAGAATTTCTTAATCGAAAATAAAAAGAAATAAATTAGCAAGTGTGTACAAATTAATTATCCAATCGACGACAAATACCATTTTCTTTTTGCGATGAGCATGACGATCAAATTCGTTCGCTATCAGTCTGCGTCGGTACCCATGAGCCCTTCCGGCAAGATAAGCGGCTTCCTCCGCCCTATGAATTAATATTATTAATAAAATGCGATCAAATTTTTAATTATTTATTTATTTGATCGTTTGTATGTATTTTCTTCAAATGCGCTTTGAAGGTAACGGAGGTAATAGGCCAGAGAGCCTAGGAACTCTTATTACAAGTGCGAGGTGTTGGAAAGGAGTGTAAGAAAAGATTAAAATTTGTTCCATTTCCACACTAATTTCGCGCCTCGCAAGCTCGGCGCACATCACATTTCTATACCCACATAATATTACTTATGAAGTGACATCAAACCGGTAAAAGATGGAGGGAGAGAAGGGTAAAAGTTGTTGGCGTACGGTAATTATAGCAGAGGGGGAGGAGTTTTTCAATGTTTGACAAATGTTGACATGGGGAAGGAGGTGATTCAAAAATTGTTGATATAATTAAAGGACCACCGCATAAAAGTTTAGCTGTGATGGTTAAGAATAATTTCGAGTGGAAATTTAAAAGAGTAGCCTACGTGTACTGTCCCGGTATTTTTTTTTTTTTTTTAATATTTTCGTGCTGGTTTTGTACTTCTCTGTTGTATCGCTTAAGTCTTAAGACAAATACATGTACAGACCGCATAATATTTCCCTTTTAACTGATTTTCACGTACGGTACTGTAATTTGATAATTACACGAACGACATGGGGGTGTGCCGGTCGTAAAAAAAAAAAAATGGTGGTCACTTTTAACACTAATAATATTTACGCAAGTGTTTTTGGAAGTAACATTTGGAAACAAAAATTGAAAATAAAGAAAAATATCAATGCAAAAGTATATGTAAGGCTCACAGTGTACGTATATCCAATTTTACAAAACAAATAACTAAAAAAAAAAAAAACGGCACCGGTATTAAATAACATTTAAAGGAATAATAAAAATAAAAAATAGTTTGGCATAACGTACGTTTTTGAATTTACTCCCATTACAGTATTTTAAAATCTTAAGTTAGTGATAGTGAAATTGACTCTTCATAATTTTACTAAGTTGATTTAGTACTGTACCGGTATGGGTTTGTAAAATTTAATTAGGCCTACAAATATACACAGGTGAAACCTTTAGTTTTTCTCTCGACGCCGCGTCGTCTAGCAATAATTTATTGCACACGCTCTCTCGACATCATCATTGTTTTCGAAGTTTTCATGGGTCAAAAAAAAAAAAAAAAAATAGTTACAGGGGGACAAAATTATTTAGACGGTAGGGGCGATGGTCGAGGGTTTCACAATAATTGTATTGCCCCCCCCCCCCCCAATTTTTCCCTCGTGAAGGAATCTCTTGGAGAAATTGGAGGGGAGCAATTCGAAAACAATAATGACGTCAAAAAGCGTGTGCGCAATTAGTAGACAACGCGGCGTCAAACTTTTTTTTTTTTTTTTTTTTGATCAAAGCATGTTTAAGCCTCCAAATCGTTAACAAAAGTGAGTTGCGCTTGAAGGGAAAACGAAAGGTTTCACCAGTGTATTACTTATCGTGGTATTACTGTACATGTACTATAGACTCGGGTGGTTCAACACGTGGCCCGCACCACTTCGAAAAAAATTGACGGAAAATATAAAAAATCTTTAAAAACATTAAAAATTGAGAAAAACTGTTAAAATTCTTATTATTTAGTCACAAAAAGGGGCTAAATTTGTCCTTTTCCCCCAAAAAAAACTTCGCGCCTCGCAAGCTCGGTTTTTTTTTTTTTTTATTGTAATATATATTTTTTTAAGAGGGGGGGGGGAGGGCGCGCAAGTGGTTTTTTTGCCTCCTTGTTTCATAATGTGCGGCCGTGAGTTAATACCACACCCGCTTCTGGTGACAAGTTGGACCACAATGCTAAAGACCCTCCTTGTATTATTAGTACATGTACGGTACAGTAATTAAACACAGTTTATACTGTATTTGAATCGCCCTTGTAGATAATTTTATTTCAAACTTTTACCAAAGTTGTTAATAAAGTGGTTGTTTAAATCGGAAATTTGCCGTTACTTGTTTAAAATAATTTTTTCAATGCTCTAATGCTTTATCAAATATTTTTTTCCCCGAATGTGTAAACCAGTACAAACTATACAGTAAGAAATTGAAAAAAAAAAAAAAAAAATTAAAAAGTCAGAAGGTAATAATTGTAATTCATCGCATCATCGACTTAATTATTAGCATAATCTTCACCTGATTTGAGGTGAAACGCAAACTGTTGTTTTTGGATAATGAAATTATATTACTGTATTTTGATTATATTCCTCTTTATCTTGCCATCTTGGGATTTCTTACGCAAAAAGAAAAAGCAACGGCAATCACCGCTAAAAAGTTTTATTTATACCACGTTTCTTTGATCAGTCATTCAACTGCTTTGCATTTTCAAGTAAAGTAAAAGTTTTCTTTTCTTTTTGGTTAGTTTTATTAATAATAATTTCATTAAAATTTATATTCAGGAAATCCGAATGAAATTATTATTAGTATTCGAAAAATGTCTGATATATTTAATTGTTCGGATAATTTTATAAACAAGCATTTTTCTTACTTACATTGCGTAGCCTGTGTAGCGTGTAGCCTGGAGTATCAGTGAAGCAATGATGTAGCGGATGAAACTTGTTGGTGTTTTATGAGGCTCGTAGGAGGCGGTGCATTCGCTGGGTTGCGCCTCCGCCTTTCCTCCTCTATCAATCCCCCTCACCACTTCCTTCACCATCCTTCTCGTTCAACTTCTAGCAACGCAGGTGGCGTTTAGAAGGGATGAATGAAATACATGTACAGTATTGCTCGACATTACCGAATTCCTCTCGTTGTCATTTTATCTTCTTTTGAAAAAAAAATAGTAAATATATTAGTGTTGTGTTTATTTTAAGTCACTTTTATAAATGTAAATGGTGCGTTTTTGGGGTTTTTTTTTTATTTTCTTCACATTATTACTAAATTAAATCTTCATAATTTTTTAGATCTGTGCTTGGGCTTTTTAAAAAAAAGATTTTTTTTAATTTTCCGTAAAATGTTCATTCCAAAAAAAAAAAAAAAAAAAAAATTAACTTTAGAATCAACTTTTTGAAACCATCATTAATTTCATATCGACGACAATATTATGATACTTTATACTCGTAAATTAGATTTTTAAGAAAATTAATTTCTACATGGGAAAAAATTATCGAAGAAATTTTTCCTGATATCCCAGATGCCACGACATCCAACTTCCGCCTGTTATTAAAGAAAAAATTAGCAAAGATTAAACCTTAAAATTTGTGACATTAATTTAACAGAGAAACTCAAAAAGTTTTTTCCGTAAAAAAAAAATACTGATTTTGTTAATTCAATAAAATTACCGGTACATGTACAGTATTCTCACTCATTTAAGCAGTACATGTACTATCCTCTGATAACAAATGTAATAAAAATGTAACAACCATTTAAAAACAATGTACATAATTTTTCTATTAGCATTGCTAACGACATACTGTAATTATGTACGGTGCAACATTAATTTGAAGTTTGCAACAGGTTGAACTTGTGTGTTTCATTTAGTTTTCATAAACCGTTCAATACGCTCAGCTTTCTCACTTGCATTCATTAACTATTTAAAATTTAAAGCATAGACAACATAATTTTAAAACAAAAATACCCGGCACTCAAATTTTCAATGTAGGCCTACATATACCATCATTATTACTTTTGTATATTTTATTTCATTAGTTTTATTGCGAATATTCACTACTGTATTCAATAGTATTTTTTGAGTTTGAACTAGTTTTTTTTTTTTTTTAACTACCAGGCGGAAGTTGACTAGTACATGTAATATCTCGGACACTTGTCAGCATTTTCTAAGTCTAATGAAACTACCGGAGCTCGTGTCAATTATTTTTGAAGCTGCCGTATAATACGCTGTAGCGTATTTTCGTGTTCACTAGAACAATTTTTTTCCCCTCGTTAGAATAATAAGTGGAAAAGGCGTATTTACCTAATAATGTGATCATAAGAAAAATAATTGCAATATTTATTTGTAAGGAATTCAAAATTAAATTATACTTTAACTTTTAAAACAGTTTATGGGTTCTTTTGAAAAGCTTATTTTTTTTATTATTATTTATTGAAGGAGGTTACCAATATTTCTTGCATTTTGTTACTGCCGATGCTCGTTGTTTTTGTCCCACGTAAACGGCCACGTTGCGTAATTGGAAGGTCTAGGTTGCCTATATTGCTTTTGACAATGTGTTCTGTGGGTGGTTGGGTTGAGAGAGAAAAAAAAAATACCAAAAGGTTTACGAAAAGGTCATGAAGACTAGTCTCGCTTTCATACCATTTTAGTTTGTTATTTTGTTTAGCTTGTTTAAAGCAACATGTACATGTACACGAAATTCAAGGCTCGACTTCAAAAAAAAAAAAAAATTATCAAGGCAATATCTGCGCATCACCCTGTGTTAGCCATGATAACGACGCAAAATACTGTACAATTCAATCTTTGCATTTTAAAATCAATAGCACTAACTACATGTACATGTAGGCCTACTTACATAATAATTATAAGCTACAGTACTACACAACATAAAAAGCGCATTATAACGCATTGTATGGGGATTGTATTACTTTTAGTTGCAAGCTAATTTCTTAATCTTACCGGTAAATTGGTAATAGGCAGAAGGTTTCGTAACAATTAGAAAATTTTACTAAACGAGGTTCAATGTGCTCAAACAAAATGTAGCACTGAAAAACGTTTTGTAGAGCACAAACAAAACTTAAACGCATAGGCCCATGTAAATTCGTATTTTTAATTACATGTATTATTAATTTTAATAATCGGACGTAGCCTACGTTTGCTTTTCTTCAAACCTTTTTACTTATCCTCGTATCTTTTTTTTTTTAACCGCAACCTCTGCTTGTCGAAAAATAATATACACTGTATTTCTAATAATTATAAACGGGAAATTGAGATTCCGCTTATCCAAGCTTTATACTGTAACGCAAGGACTCACTATAAGTGTTTTAAAAAATTCCTAAAATTAATGGAAAACTACGGCACTGTTACTGTATAAGTTTTTAATTTCCCAATTTCTTCCCAAAGGGGGGAAAAAAAAGAAGAGAAATGCCACCAGAGTGAAACAGATTTGTCAATGGCATTACTTCATAAACTAAAGGAGCGAACAAGAGGGAGAAAATTCTAACGCCATAAAAAAAACTCAAAAGTGACGACGTGCCTTCACACGTGGGCTGACATGATTATTGTACTCGTGTGCAGGCCCGCCGAAAAAGAAAAAATGTTAAAAAGTCGATTACGCAGGGATAAAAGCAAGAAGGGTGAGAATTATTATTTCTTTTTCGATTAATTTGTTTAATTTAAGTTAAAAAGTTTTTTTTTTAAAGTAACTTAATTGTAACGGAGTAATTTTTTTTTTTTTTTTTTGCATCGACTTTGAGGCAATTGCATTTTTAAATTCGGCTTAGTTTATCGGTTTTCAATTTTTTTTTAACATCAAAGTTTATAGTACTGTATAATTCTTAGTGATAACTTTTATAAGTAGTTTTATAATATCATCCACCAGAATAAAAGAAAGAGGAACTTTTTCGCTGATTTTTTACATTTTTCCTTTCCCCCCTCCCTCTTCCCCAATTTTTAGATGGAATTAAAGTTTCCAGTTTTCTATACATTTCTCGTTTTATATGATTTTTGAACGATTTTATGCACTTTTAAACCCGTAATAGAATAGTACGAGACGGGAGCGTATGGTTTAAATTTCCGGGCGATTTTTGATAAATTTTAAAGTAATTTTTGTATTTGCGGAGTTTTTGCCTATTACGAAGAGTGAATTCGTGCAGTGAGAACTCGTGTTATAGGAGAGTTACCTGTATACATGTACTGTACTGCACTTGAGAAAAACAACGTCGTTTTTGATTTTTTTTTGTGGAAAACAAAACGTTAAGTTTTTTGCACAAAAAAGGAAAGTGAGGAGCAAAAGCGCAGTTTCAGCGAGAAAATAAAGGATAATTATTATTATAATGCAGCAATACTTTATTGTCCCGCGCGTGTGTGTAGCGCATTCCAATAAATTATTATTGGTCTTTATTAACTTCTCGGTTACTGTCTCTTACGAGGACAGTGATATTTTTTAATATCGCTAAAGAAAAAGAATCATCATATCATTCTTGTATAAAAGTTTTGATTTAAAAAAAAATTGAATTTAGTTAGGAAATTTCTGTTACTTTTTGGATAACGTATCGTGCGTATGCTTCACTTATCACATGTAGACCCAGTTCCCTTAGTATATTATTTTTATATATCTGTAAAATAAATTGTATTCTTTTTAGAGCATTCTTATATTAGTCATTTTGTCAAATTTACATTTAGTAATCAATTAAGAGTAGGCCTATACTTATCTGATAGATTTTTTTTCATAAGCCGCCAATTAATATTGACCTAGTACAGTACTGAAAAAGAAAATTAATACAATATCCTTATAACATTTCAATTGTGAAACTATTTTGTTGATAGTTGAGTTTGAATTTTCATATGCGATTAATATTTATTAACTTATTGTTAACTTGGTTAGTCCCATAATATTATTCTTCAGTGATTTGTTGAGTGTAATCGAGGTGGAATCATTTCTGTTGACATTGTCAAGGGGGAAAGGTTAGGTCCGCCAACTATAAAATAATAACAATAGAAATTCTGCCACCTCTGTTAGAAAACATCCACGAAAACCTCTCCTCATCGCCACCCTACGTCAAAACCTCCCAACTATACTTTTTTCAGCGCAGCACTAAATTCAACAAATAGAGGCTTACATCTTCCTTTAATATTAAACTAAAACTTACATCCTTTTTTCTGACATTAAGCAAAAACTTAAATCCACACATCTGCTCACACGGGTTTAAGCTAAACTAACTAACTCTAAAATCATCAGACTCACGCGGAACCTCGTTTGATCAATATCTCGCTCTCGTCAGTTACCGTATTTTTGTATCTCGGGTAAATAAAAATCTTTCTTTTAATTAAGTCTCGTGTGTAATTTCGCATTCCGAATCCGCACTAAGGTCATCTTGAATCGGGCCTTTTGGTCCATTCTCCGCTAGGATATACCTGACAACATTAACGGGTCAGGAATTTGATTTCTGGAAGATTTAGAATTTTGCATAGTTTGTATAAATTGGGACTATACTAAAAATAAGTGGTACATTCGACAATAATTATTTTTCTAAATTCTTTTGTGGTTGGAGCGCTTTGTTTTGATGACGCCCCTGCACTTACAATAGCTGGTCTTTTGTAAAATTATACTAGCAAATTACAGTCATCAACAAAAGTCATGGGACACCCAATAAAAGTGATAATTATTTTTTTCTTAAATTTATTTGGGAAAAATATTACTTTTTTTGACTTGTTGATTACTGTATAGGTTTTGGGAGAAACGGGTGTTCGAAAAATAGATTTGTTATTACTGTACTACAGTAACTGTACTAAATTAATTTTTTTTACTGTATATAGTACGGTATAATTATAATATTATATACTGTAATTATTTATAATATTATATTTTTTTCAATAACAAAAAATTGTTTTTGCCTCCGACCTTCGTTATCCCGGTGCGATTTTCGCTGCAAGACTGATTCACACTAAAATTTTGCGTTTTCGCGGCGCGGCAGTTTTGGATTTTGACATTTTCTGTTTTGCGCACTTATGTCTTCGTTTACATTTTTAATCTGATCATCTGTGGAAATGAGTAAAGATATTTTTTTAATCTATGGCAGGTTTTTGTTATTGTAACATGAAGTATGCCAATTAATTGTTAAGTCTTAATAAGCAGTATATAAGTGCATTAATGCGTAATGAATATGAAAAGAAATAGTAAACCCTTTAATTCGAGCGTTTTTCGTGATATTAACTCCTTGTCTTACGATCGGAATGATCTCAAATTTAAATTGTACAACTCGTCAAAAGGTAATGCAGATTTTGATTAATTATTTACAATAATCAAAAGTTTTATTATGGTAATTTTGAATTATGGTTATTGTAGATAGTTTAGATTTTATTCAGAGGCTTCGCGTGTTTAAAAGCTTAAAACATCATGAAGGATGTGTAGGTCATTTGAGGCGCAATAAAATAAGTGCGAGATTTAATCATTTGATTTTTTTTTCAGGTCAATTCTATTTCTTGGAACGAAACGGGAGATTTACTGTTGTCAGGCTCAGATGATCATCATTTGTGTATAACCAATGGGTACACTTACAATGTAAGACAGGACTACCAACAGTTGACAAAAATGAATTTATTTCGCAATTAAAAGATATTTTTCTATTTCTAGAAACAAGCAACTATTGCTACTAAACATCCAGCAAATATTTTTGCAGCCCGATTTCTTCCCGGTACAAGTGATAAAAAAGTAATAATAGCAGCCGGAAAGTCGATTTTAAAATAAATTTTTTGCTTTTTTTAAAAATTAATAATACAGTATTGTAATTTTTTCTCTAGGTAATTTCGTGCTCTGGCGACGGTCTTATTATTCTTACAGATTTAGAAAAACCTGACATCAATTGCAAAAATTGTTTTCATTGTCATGTTGGGACTGCTTACAAGGTTTTCCTCGTCTTTAATAATAATACTTTCCCATTTATTCTACTTTGTTTATAAATAAATTTTCGTTATTAAGGTTGTGACTATTCCACATGATTCGAATACGTTTTTGTCATGCGGTGAAGATAGCACTGTCAAATGGTTTGATTTACGAACTAAAACTTCTTGCGAAGTTGACAATTGCAAAGAAGTAAATATTAATTTTTTACGCAATTTAGATTTTATTTTATAAAATATTAAATTTAAGTTGAAATTCCTATTATTAAATTAGGATACCCTAATAGACTGCCACCGATCCGTTACAACGGTTGCGGTAAATCCAGCGTGCAATTCCGAGTTGGCTGTTGCATGTGCCGATGGATTTGTTAGGATTTACGACCGGAGAGTTCTTGGAACCTTGGCAACTGGTTTTACGGAGGGACTTTCAAATCGAGGCCTTATTTGCAAATTTACTGTTCCTGAATTTCGAAGAAAACCTTATCGCATCACTTCCCTCACTTACAGTTCAGATGGCACTGAACTCCTGGTCAGCTTTTCTTCTGAATATCTTTATTTATTTCGTCTTAAGGTAAACATCATAATTTGTTATTTTAAAGTTAAAGATTGTTTTCTGTTTAAGGTTTAATTATTTATAATCATTTTTAAGAATAATGATGTAAATAATGGTTCGGAAACGACTCACGTGAGTGACGAGATGTTGTTTTCTAAAGCAACGAAATCGAGTACGAAGAAAAAGAGAGCTAAAGATGTACCAAGATCTTGCGTAACAAAGAAATTTCGCCTTCGTGGAGATTGGTCAGACACCGGACCAAACGCTCGTCCTGAACGGGACCGAGTCGCCAGTAAAAGCGTTTTAATTACTTTTATTTTTTACACAAATAAGATTTTTCAATTGCGTTTTTAGGTGGACCCACCGAGCGTCATTCTAATATAATGCAGCATATGTCGGATGTACTTACAAGGATGATGCATGATGCTCGAAGGCAAATGCAGTTGCCGGTTGAGGAGACAAACTCTGAAGAAACGGAAGACGACGAGGATGCGGAAGAAAATGAGAACGCAACAGTGGACCTTTTAACTAGCTCAATCAACAGTGATAATACGCCGCCAGAAACCAACTCAGAAAACACAAGAGATATTGTAGAAATTGCCGGTATTAATGCAGGTGTACTAGAGGATAGTAATCGATCAATAGAAATATCTTCTAATAATGAAGTTGCTCACAGTTCCACACAGGAAGACAATCGTAAAATTCAGGTAGATAATAATTATAAGAACCATTATTGTGGTAATTGAATTATCATAGAGCTAACTAAAAAAAAACAGCTGCATTTAAATTATCACGTTTGGCAATTTTTTGAGTGGGTTTTTAATTTTATAAATGGGTTTTTAGAATCGATTTATGAAAGTTTTATTGCAGTTGTTTTAGCTTGTACTGTTTTAATTTATTATTTTTCGAATTATTTTTACATAGGGTAATGAAAATACTCAAAGTTTAGAAACTCAAAATGTGAGTGATGATTCTGAAATGGATTATGATTCATCCGATGGGGAAGAGCATGAAACGGAATCTAGACCAAATCTTAACAGGTCTCGAAATTATTAATTTTATTAAAATTTTGTCGCTTTCATTTCGATTCCTTAACGTTTTCGGCAAATAGTTCTCAGATGGCTATTCTCAAGCAAATGGCGGAATCATTTAAAAGTTGTGTAAGCGAGGAGGAAGTTGTACCTACTTCGAAATTGCAACCTACGATAATTCAGAAATATGTTGGACATCGGAATGCACGGACCATGGTTTTATTTTAGTATTGTAACGGATTATAATTGCTTATTAATTTCCTCCCTTCCCAGATTAAAGAAGCAACTTTTTGGGGTGATAACTACGTCATGAGCGGTTCCGATTGCGGACACGTTTTTATTTGGGATCGACACACAGCCGTTTTAGTCATGCTTTTAGAGGCTGATAGACATGTTGTTAATTGTTTACAACCTCATCCTTTTGATCCTGGTACTTATTTTATGAATCTGTTACTTTTATCTGAAACTTATATCGGTTTTGAATAAACAGTTTTAGCTACGAGCGGGATCGATTACGACATTAAATTATGGAATCCAAGCGATGACGAAGGAGAATTTAATTCTATCTGGGCGAACGAAGTAAAACGATGAAATTGAATGTAGGGTAACTACTGTATATTCAATGTTAAAATTTGAAAATTTTAGATAATGCAAAGAAATGCTATAATGTTGGATGAAACGAGAGATACGATCACAGTACCAGCCACATTTATGATTAGAATGTTGGCTTCGATTAATCATTTAAGACAAGGTTTACATTTTTATTTGTTTAAAGGGGAAAATATAATAAATTTTATTTATTAGGAAATATGTTTATGAGGTGGCGTCAATCGATGCAAAATAATCGTGGATCGGAAGATGAGTAAGTTATCGTTTGTTAAATTTTTTTATAAGTTAAATTTTGTTTTGTTTTTGGTTAAATCTAAGTATAGTAGTAATTTATTTAGTTGATCTGATAGTTAGAAACTTTTCACGACAATTAAAAATTATTGATTTGATGATAATAATTAATGTACAAAATTGATACAAGCCATTTTTAATATTTAATAATTTTAATTTCTTATCTTATCTTAATTTGAAGACCATTTCAAATGGTTGATAGATTTGTCTCTCAGAGACTAAATTTAGTTTATAAACAAAGATTCATAATTTAACATGAGTTTAAAATTTAGATGATATTTTCACTGGTCCAATTAAATTTGAATGGCAAAGGCATAAAATCAATAATATTAAGAATGTTCGGACTTTCACTCGTCGTCACTAGATCGGTTTCCTTTTCCGTTTTTGGATTATTAATTAGAGTTAGTGTATTTGTGTTGAGATCGGTGAACGATTGGTCATCGATAATCGTACCCAAATCCGTCGCACAGTTATATAGTTTATGAAGCTTTTTAATATCCAGTTGACTGAGTTGATGACGTTGACCAATCATAGCTGGAATTTTGGTTTCAATTGTTGGCTTATGAGGATCTTTTGCAAAGGCGAAAGACGAATAATGCATGATCGATTGATAGTCATAAGGCTCGTGTAACGTGTCGACTTTTTCTTCCCCGTATTTATAAAAGTTGTGTTGAAGACCGTCACGAATATTATTCCATTTAATGAATACGTAATCGTCGCGGTCAGACCGGTTTTGCTCGTGCCAGAAACCTGTTCAATTAATTCAATTATTGTAAGGCGCAATGGTAATTGATCGATATTCGTATATATTTTTATTATTTTACCAAGAATATGCATCAATTCGTGAATTACTGTGCCTCGTCGGTCCAAGCACGAAGGACCTAAAGATAATGTGCGAATAGCTTCCTGTTCTTTTGGCATCCCAATCTCTGACCAACACCTAATTTTATTTTAGAAATTATTATTTTAGTTTTTTGATAGATTTATTTGAGGAAAATTACCAATGACGTGCATATTTACCTAGTTAAAGGTGTTATAATGAGATACGGCATTTCGGTTTTTCTTTTCACGAACCGGATGCACGTTTTATTGTGAAATTCTTCGATTGCCAGTCGAATAGTTTCCAACTCCACTTCATCTATTGGTAATTTAAATTGAAAGTTTTTTGATTTCATTGATAATTATTAGCTTAATAATTGTATAAAAAGAAACATTTGTATTTTAAGCTAATTATTATTAATTTATTATTAGATTTTTATTTTTAGATGAGGGGAGGGAATTTTGCATAGAATTTATGAGGGAATATACATTTCTTGGGAGGATTAGTTTTTTTTTTCGTTTTTTTAATATTTTTTTTTTTCTGAAACTTAACAAAAAATTCTTATACTGTACTGTATTAAAATTTTATTTTTTAAAGATACAGTATTTCTTTCATAAAATTTTTTTTTTCTTTTGAAAAAATTTAATTAGTACCAGTACGGAAAATTTGATACCGGTATAAAATTATTTTAAATGTTTAACTTTAAAATTTTAGAGGTGATTGTTGGGGGTGAAAAACTTGTTAATGCTTACTATTTTTTAGTATAGAAATGAACTGGTTAGAAAATAATTTCTAAACATACGAAGTTTAGTTTTTCTTATACGGTATAAGCTTAAAGTGTTTGTTGTCATGGCAGCGAGTTCTTTATCTTTTTTTTTTTTTTGAACTTACTAAAGTAATTTTCATCAATCTGATAAGGAACTACTCCGTTTGTCCATGCTCTCGCCTTTTCCACTTTAGATCTTTTCATACGACTTCCAGTCTAATTAAGCGAGAAACAATTAATACAGACAATAATAAATGAGATTAATTTATTTACGTCATAAGGATTAAAATCTGTTAATTTTATGTCATCTTCAATAATACCGTCAATTTCTAGAAATTAAAAGTTATCTATTTATTTTATTAAAATGTTAAGAAAAAATTAAATTTTATAATTACCAAAATTAGTTCTTGAATTAATATCCTATATCATTAATTAGATTATTATTAATACTTTAATAAAATTTTTAATGAGCAAACAATTATTAATTGATTTTTACCATTTGTAAAAGTGGAAATCCTATCGTGGCACTTGCGTTTAAAAACCAGAAAAGTTTTAAAAAAATCCATTTCCTTTTTGCATCCATCTGTCCAATGATGAGAATTAAAAATGCGTACGAATAAAACTATTTTTCTTCCCTTAAAGTACTTTTTCAAAAATTATTATTATTTTTTTTAATAATATTTTTCTTCAATCACGAAAGCGTGAGGAATAGTAGTAGTGTCTTTACATTGTCATTTATTATGACGAATAAAAACTAATTGATTAGTTGTACCTCATTGCTTTTGAGTTGCTCGAATGACGAAAGTTTTTCCAAGGAGAAGTTGTGTTGTTGTTTTGCTATGGATTATTTACTGGTACTTGTAAGCCCGTCCATTGTTACCAAATCCGGTACAAAATCAAGTTATTAATTCGCACGCTCATCACGTTTTTTTTTATATAGAATAGGGAAAAAAAGCGAGAATAATATTAATTTTCCTGATAAGTTCTTTTTATCAGCTTGAAATTAATTAAATGACCGAAAACGGTCTACTGTTAGTTTTTGCAATTAGCTAAGATTTTTCATTATCTACTTTCGGCAGAGAAATTTTCAAGTGAGAACGAGAAAATATTATGTGCATGTGTACCTGTGATATTCTCTTTTTAAAGAAGAGAAAAATAAATTTTGGGAGAGGAAAAAGAAAGAGTTGAAGTACTGGTTTTAGATAGTGTTGATAGGGGTAGAGACCTCGACCCCGGATTTAGCCCCTCCTACTTATCCTTTTACTTTCATTAACATTTATTTTTTTTTTCCGGCATGCACTAACTACGTTTACTTTTACATAACCCTGAAACTTTATCAAAAATTGAAGTTGTAGCAAGTTTTAATTAAGCGACATTTATTCTTTCAATGTAACTCGTAATGTGGTTAGAAATCTATGCGTTAAAATCCAACCCCGTTTGCATTCTCATCTTTTTATTTAGATCACAACTTAAAGTCGTAGGAAGCGTAAAAATAATTACCTTTTTTTTAAATTAAAAATTGCATTTGATAGACCCTATGAAATAAACTTTATTTATAAATTTTAAATCGATTTATCTTTCACGATGCTGGGAGTTTCCTTTTGCTATATAAAATAATATTGTGCATGAGTCATTTTATATTACAGTACATGTACAGTATTATTAAATATTCATTAGCTTTCAAAAATCACTGGATAGATTTTTTCTCGGTAAACTTTAAAAAGGATGCTAAATTTTGGCATACTTTTGTACCACGTTACGAGTTAGATTGAAAGAAATAAATAAAAATGTCCGAGGAATGACATTGTTTACAAAATAATGAAAATCAAGGAATGTGGCGATATCTTATAAAAGTTTTTTTGTTGAAATTTATTTACTTGTAGATTAGAGCAAGAGTTTTAACCTTGATTTTATTGTTATATTTTTATGCTCAAAATGACGTCATTTGACGTTGAGAAATTGTTGCCCTTGATTTTACTAAATATTATTTTGATATCTTAAATTATGTACTATTATTTACGTAATAAGTACAATTACTTTTATTTAAAATTCTGTTAGATACACAGATTAAATATTTTACTGTATAAGCATTAATACTTCATTAATTGCCCCCTTTTAGCCGTTCATTTGAACAAGATTTTATAAATTGCTTTTAAGTTGGCATTTTTAAATTAGATTAATGCCCGCTTGTCATCTATAGAAATTGCTAATATATAATATCTTCACATGTTAGAAATTACATCACATTTCATTATTGAGCATAACATAATAATGTACAATGCATTAACATGCATGGACTTGTATTTTTTTAAAAATTTCATGAACAGGTTTTTTCTATTGATTTAAGAAAATAATCTTCGGTACTGTAATCGAAATTTCATGACTTTTTAAAAACTCGGTTAAAACCAGGTGATCGAAATTTTTGAAAAAAAATTCGGATTTCCCAAAATTGTAAAATTAAATAATTTATTTAATTACAATTAAATAATAATATGACACAAACCAAACGAAAGTAATTAGTCGTAATCAACTAAGCGAAATAATCTTCCAGATGTAGTCGGCACGCTAAAAAAAAAATTATAATTATTATTGCACATCAATGAAAATACCAACTTGAAAAATTAGAGATGCAAACTAATAGATTTTTGCATAATTTCAAAAAATAAATAAACAGATTTCAATGAATCTTATCGAAAAAAATGCTATGTCAATTTTTGTTTTTTTGTAAATTAAAAGAAATTTATCACTCAATCATAGCGACATATTTAATTAAAAAAAAAAAAAATTTGAAAAACAATTTTTACTCACTATGAAATGAGCTCTGCTCCAATTATATCGTGTATGTAATAATCCATTCCTAATTTGGCTATTTTTGGTAACTTTCTATCTGTTAATTCCTGTAATTAATTAAAACATTTAAAAATCTAGCACAACTTTCAAGTGACAATTTTCAAACCTTTTCTAAAATTTCGCAGTATTTACATTTCCGAATCATAGTAATAATAGCTTTTCGTCCTTTTAAATAAAATTTCATAAATTCTCCAGCCCTCGGTATAGCGAACCAAAAGCTTCCAACATCCCTCACCGTTAATAGTCCCAACCTCATTAAATCTCTGCACATTTAATTCAAAATGTTAACAAAACTTGTTTATGTTATTTAAAACTTTTCTATTAATTACGTAATATCTTCTTCTTTAAAAGTCCTATTCTTCAGAAATTTTTCCCTCGTGATACTTAATTCTGTATAATTCTTTTCAAATATATAGTTTAGAAACTTTGCTAAACATTATAGGTAAAAAAAAAACATTTAATTAGTGTGCATAATAATATATTTAAGAAATTGATTATTACTAGCTGTTTCATTTCCATTGGAAATTTTTTCTACATGTTCGACGAAGTCTTCCTTAAATAAAATACAAACGTTGTCAGTTTGAGCACCCAGATGAAAGCAACGAATCGCACCACTTTTTTTCAACTCGTTCTGTATTTTTTTTTTTTAATATAAAAAATTAATTACTATTTTTTTAATATAAAACAGACAAAATTTTTTGTTACTAATTGTTTATCGACGGCGGTTTTATCTGGCATGATGCTGTACAGCTGATGTCTGATGACGATTGGAGGTAAACGATTTTCGAATTTTTCAACCGGGAAATAAGATTTTAACAAAATCAACGCTGAAGAAACATTATTTATGTTTTCTAAAATTAGATTATTAAGAGTTTAACTAGATAATTATTTGTTTGTTTATCGAATAAGCTTACGTAAATTTTGCAGTCTTCCTTTTTCGAAATGACTATGATCTCGTTCGTCAGCTTTTGTAACGCGAAGACGTTTTCTTTGCCCGTTATAAAAGTTTGCGTAATTACACGTCTTTTTGTCATTTTTTATCATTTTCCCTTCCGTATAAAAAATATTTACCAGCAATTAATTATATTTCTTTTAAAATTAGAAATAAATTTAATGCCTAAAATTGATTACGACAGCAGCTGACGATTACGTTGTATTGCGTAACGCCATTAGATGGCGCTGCTTGACAAGGCCGGTATAGCGACATATCGGTACCAAACGAAATGGTACCGATAAATGGGGTACGATAAAGGATACATAAAGGCACCCCGGCGGTACGATAAAGGGTACATTTTCTATGGTGCCCTACGGAAGCTCCTGCCTTGATACACAGCTAACGTTGGCAAATCGGCGCCAAAAATGCTGCGCCATTTTTTATTTTCTGTAAATTTATGTAATTTAAGCTGTTAATTTCAATCTTTAACTTCATTAAGCATTAATGAATTTTAGAAAGCGTTGATAAGGACTAAGGTAATATTGAAAGGTTTGTTGATGTTTTGAAATGTAATTAGTTGTCATTTAAGTAGAACGAAGCGGAAAAAGTTGAAATAGATTGGGAATCATGTCGTGGCCAACATTTTCGGTGACAGAGTCTCGCTATTACACGGGCAATTTTCCCAAATTTAGTCAACCGAAAGAGTTAGGAACGTTCGGCGTTGATGAAAATAGACAGTTGATAAATGATAATCGTAATATTAAGTACTTTCGAGCGCCTTTTGACATGAAATTGGTACACTACGATTTATCAAACGGTTTTGAAAGCGCGAAATTCAAGGATGAAATGGTCGAAGAAAAGTTGGACACTTTATTGAAGTGGATTTTAAAAAATAGAGAAAAAGTGGTAAGATTTTCATCCAGTCAAAATCATAGCAGGTAAAATGAGTAAAATTGAGTCGTAATTGTTAACATGAACCTGAAACTTTGACTTTATTTGCAGATTAGCTTACGACTTTGTTTGTTTTCGTGGTTTATTGACAACTTTAGTCTGTTCCCCATACGAACACAGAGCTGGATGGATCATTTGCGCCACCAAATTCAAGGGAACTATTTATCTTTGCGCTTTCGATTCAACTGAGGTCAAAAGAAGAAAGCAGCGCTTAACGGATAAAGAAAAGCTGATGATGTATTGGGGAAGAAAATTCGAGCACTATCTTACGTCAGGTACTAAATTGCTAGAGATTGTTTCGTTGCTCGTGTTTGATCTTAACGTGGTTGGCCGCAGTTTAAAGTCTATAAGTTAAAATGAGTAAATGCGTCAACAAAATTTATTATATTGTTCGTATTTAAAACTTTTTTTTTGGTGTTATCGCGCAACAAATTATTTTAAATGATCTAATATACCAATCAATTATTGTTGACCAATTTCGGAATGAAACCTGCTTTACAAAAAGGTCTCAAAAAGAATAAAAAAAAAGTTTGAAATACAAGCTTTTAATTGTTATGAAATTTAAGTTTAAAATTAATTTTAGCATACAGGTGGTTCTGAAAGTTGTTGTGCAGTTTATTACAGCGTAGGCTACCGTAGTCAATGCCAGTAAAAGTGTTGTTTAAATCTACTAACAAACAACTACACCATCCAATTTAATGAAATTTAAATTTAGTGAAATTGTTTCTTGAATATTTTCTGGATATTGTATAGTTTGTAGTGAGTCAATTTTTTTAATGTCATTTTCTATAATAATGAACTAATGTTGATGAAATTTCAACGCACATGTCAGGTTAAAGTATTATTGGAGATTTTTTATTTACGGTATTATTGGTTCTTTCTATAATAAAAATAAAATTTTAGAGTAAGCCTACGTTGTTTTCATAGTATGTACTGTATATGTAGGCTACATAACTTGTAGTAGCCAACTATTATTAGGCTATTAATATGTAATCATATTTTTGTTCGTTTATTTAGACAAACCCAAGGGAGATAACAGGGCAGACGATGTGGTGAATGAAAACGAAGAATTTTGTATTGCTTGTGAAGCGAAATTGAAAGATAACCGAATTTTATACGGCGCAGAAGTTGACTGCGTTGATGCTGCTCAAAAAATAATTCCAAATTTAACTTCGCATTACGTTGAACTGAAAACTAATAAAGAAATCGCCTTTGAAAGACAGGATCGAAGTTTTAGAAGGTAGAAAATTATATTTAATTTTGATTTACTAATATTTTATTTCCTAAATTTGTTAGGTACAAACTGTTAAAATGGTGGGCTCAAAGCTTTTTGGTTGGCATTCCTAGAATAGTTTGTGGATTTCGAGACGATGATGGAATTGTATCTGAGGTTGTGAATTTTGAAGTAAAATCTTTACCAAAAATGGGAGAAGTAAAGCAAATAATATTTTTTTCTCAAGGTTTTTTGTTAACAAGTTACTTAAAATTGTAGGGACTTTGGAATCCTAGCATTTGTTTCCATTTTACCAGTGAGTTCCTAAACTATGTCAAAAAGTGCGTTGTTAAAGATGATCCAAAGTAAGCAAAACTTTATTCTATCTTTCTATTGCTTAATTTTCGAAATGGTATTTAGTTTCATGATATAGCAGTGCTATAAATGTAGTTTAAGGTGCTTTGATAACGGCTATAGTCACTGCTCTCGTGGTCTAGGCTGAAAGTTACAGCCGTTAGCCGGATTCGCATTTTTTTAGCATGAGAAATGACGCATTGACACCGGGCAAATCTACGTGCTTCCTTTATAAATTACTCTTCTTTTTAATACTATAATATAAAAATATATTTTAAAAAAGGTAAATAAATAGCAACTAACAAACAAATTATTAAAATTAATAATGTTTTCTGGCCTGGTCTATATGCAGAATCTTTTGTCATTATCGACGTCATGCGCGCGAGAGGCAGCAAGACTTGTGCTTTATGATTTTATGCATATTTCTAATGAAATATTTTATTTGAACCAAACTACATTTTTATTAGTTATATAGTACATGTATCATGATTAATTTTATGCTTCAATTTCGCATAAAGAATTCAGTACAACTCCAATTATTCGACATCCTAATGTATGAGTTGCCAATTAACCGCCCAATTAGTAATTTTATACGGAATATTCAATTATTTTTTAAAATTGCTCATTCATTTAATTTCGGATTTTCTGAATTGGTTTGTTTTTAGAGATTTCGTACTCATAATATTTGAATTTTAGTCGTTTGAAGATTTTATGGGTTTAAAATGTTTTGTTGTGTAGCTTTTAATTTTTTTCGATGTTAAGAGTTTTAATCTTCATTTCAGATTTTCTAAGTTTTGCCTTTTTAGAAGGTTTACAGTTTTCGTTTTCATTAAATTTGGATTTATTAGGTGTTCGCAAATTTGGGTTTCTAAAATCTTTAGATTTTTTCTTCGAGAATAATTATTATTCTCGCTTAACAGTATGACATTGTGACCTAATTAAAGTAAATGACCTTTAGCCCACGGTTTACGTAAACTACACTTTTACAGTATTATTCCGCATGACAAAGTTATTGGTTTAAAAATATTATTGCCCAATGCTCGGACTGCTTTATAAAGCAACTACTTTGGATAATTGGAGTTACTACTGTAGTTTTACATGAGACGTGATCGATTCGAGTGGTCGGGCTCAAAAAGCTAATATTTCAAGTTTCTTTCAGTGTTGTCTATAAATTTGAATGGGTTCCCAAACGTAACGTTGTGTGTGAAGAAATGACAGACCCTTCGGAATTTACGATTTTATCGGACTGGTATGTGACAAATGTTTTTAAGTGAGTTATTTTTGAAAAGTATTTTTTTTTTGTTTGTACATAATCCTTCTATAAGTACAGAATATTTATAGTTAAATTAATGCCTTATCATGAAAATTGTATATTTTTTTAACTTTTCCTACAAACATTAGGACGAGAAAGCGAAAAATTTTCTCAACGGTATATATTTTTTGACTTTTAATCTTTTGATTTTTTGCTTGCCGATACGTAACAGTAATTTAGTGAGGCGTTAATTAACACAGTTAAAAAAAATTATTAACTTGAAAAAGTTATTGTTTTTGTCTAGTTCTTATATATAAATTTTATAAATAAACTTTAAAAATTTTGATCGAGACGAAATTCAATCCGATTTAATAATCACAGTACAATAATTCGAAAAAATGACATTTTTTATTTTCTAATTAAAAAAAATTAAGCGAGCGAACAAAATCTACTATCGAATATCATGGGATTCCAGATTTTTATTTTTTCTAGTAATGTTTTAGGGGGATTTTTGATTAATAATTTTACTGTGCTCTGCAACATTCATCTTTTCGACTCATTTACATAAAATATGCAGCGTGAGAATAAGGAATTTCACGAATACTCCTCATTTTCTGATTTGAGCACTCAAACTATTTTCCATCAAGTGAAAAGGAGAAATTTTAGAAAAATTAATTTAAAAACGAAATAAAACTCTACAATTCAAGTACAAAAAGATGTGACATTTTATCTTCACTTCGTTCCGAAGTCATTACTAAAATTCCAAAAAAAAAAAAAAAAAGAATAATAAAACCACCTTTTGGTTTCCTAGGGATAATTATTATACTGTAATACGATCTCGATTGAAATAGCGATGATTTTTATGTGTTGACTTACGGAAAATCATAATTTGTCATTTTTATATATCCCAAACGTAAAAATTCACATCTAATTTTATGAAATCGATAAGACAAAAGTACAGCGTTATCCTTACATACAAAAATTGTCATTTGTTTTTCGAAACAGATGAAAAGGTGATAAAAGTGAAGCAAAGCAAGTTTGATGAAACAGTGAAAAATGAATCGACGCCAAAAAAAAAAAAACCCAAAATATTCGCTTAAAGGAGTGAGAAAAATAACTCCTAATTCAAAAATCAGGTAAATGGATCTATAGAATATGGAACATAATTACAAGTAAATAAACGGGGAAAAAAGCTGCTGGTAGTAGTTTGTTGAGAAACTTTTCCTAAATTTTTGTACAATTACGTAATAAATTTATAAAAAGAATTTTTAGAGTCCAAGCACAAAATAGACGGGCGTTAGAATTTGGTGAAACGACGATGATTGACT
Source organism: Polydesmus complanatus (assembly GCA_034692225.1). Classification (NCBI taxonomy): domain Eukaryota; kingdom Metazoa; phylum Arthropoda; class Diplopoda; order Polydesmida; family Polydesmidae; genus Polydesmus; species Polydesmus complanatus. The sequence goes on from JAQGAZ010000019.1 coordinate 22,587, forward strand.
GAGTGGATCAACACTTCATTCACTTTATTTTGAATCGCTAATGAAAATTGGGTCTCTCCCTCCCCCCGTCCCCACTCCCCCGGAACTACAAGAATATAAGACTGAACAATGGAGCTAAATGACAAGGTGGAAGTTAACAGGACACATGGTACGGTGCGACTCTGTTTTAGTTGTTTTTTTGATGTCGTTAATTTTTATCCATAAATGATTCGAATCTATTCGTCTCCTCCTTCCTCTCCCTCGCCTTCTTGGATTTCTTCTTCGCCTATACAATTAAAACACATTAGAACAATGCAGTATTCGAAACATAATTGAGTAGACTCTTGATTATCTATGGAGAATAGCTTATCCTCTTCCCCGCCAAAAAAAGATCGCAAAAACGAGAGATTAAAACAAAATGCATTTATTTAACGTTATGTAATTTGCGGTCATTTAACTAGTGTACAAGCAGTGTTTAATGCATGTATATTTAATACTTAAAATTAATTTATTTCGAACGTCAAAATTATTTTCAAATGTTAAAAAAAATATTTATTCTTTTCCTTTCAAGACAAAAAAAAAATTAATCGAGAGTCTACTGAACGAAATGTTTTTCAATTTGTATTTATGTCATCGTTTTCACATTTTAATAATCAAAAAACCAATTTCGACTTGGTTCGAATACTGAGAAATAAAATTAGACTTCTTCGTCACCTTCTCCATCTTCTTCCTCGTAAACTTCTTCTTCATCTACATCTTCTTCTAAAATATCAAAAATTAATAATTATTAAAGTGAATTTTAATATTTTCCCTTAAAAGTTAGTACCTTCGACATCATCATCATCGTCTCCTTCCCCTTCTTCATCTTCTTCCACCACAACTACCGAATCATCAACCTCTTCGTCACTATCATTCAAACAAATACGAAAATTGTTTTATTTTTCCTCTTAAAATAACACTACAGATAACATACCTGTCGTCTTCACCATCTAAACCATTCTCTACTTCAATATCTGGTACTAGAAAATATTGTAGAGGGTTGGGCCACATGTCGTCTTTTATAACCTAAAAAACACATTTTATTTTAGTGAACTAATCGGAATTTTTTTTTAATAATTTCAGAGCACCTCTGCGATATCGTCTGCAGATGGATCACCGTGATCGGTAAACCACGTGAAGAACGTCCTCGGTAAGTGAGATCGTTTTCGATCACCTTTAGCTCGTTTATCCTGATGCTTTTTAGTTAAGTCCATAGATTCCTTCCAATTAATGGTCGTACTTTGCGAGGCGGGATCCCCTGAAAAAATCAAATACATCAATATTACTATATCCGTGGCTTTAAGAAGTGTGCTACTGACATGTACCTGAAGATCCCAGATGAAATTCTTTGGTGAGTACATCGTTTTCGAAATAGGGGTTATTAGTATCAAAGAAAAATTTAATTCTGAAATGAGTTTTAAACATTACATACACGTCGCAATTAACATATCACTTATTCATACCTGTAGCCACTCTTAATATCCTCGAACTCTTCAACTTCCAATTTTGTTAGGTAATGCAAGCATTCTTCCTCTTCTTCGTCTAAAATGGCGGAAATCTGAGGGTGGTTAACAAACTGAAACAGCTCAAATTAAGGAAAAGTACACAAAAATACGATATGGTTAAATATATAATAAAATGGCCAATAACGAACACAAAAATTTCAATGTTCAATACCTAACCTGGCAATTGAACAACATGTGTTTGCCAATGTTTATACGCGGCTATAAACAATAGCACGCTTAAATACATGTACAGTATAAGGGAACCGGTGTTAGTCTACAATTAAATTACAAACAATTAGTTTCAACGCGCATTGGTGCTTAATAAATAATTTAAGATTTCGCCTAAAATTTAAATGCTTCGTGTATTGTATATTTCTTTGGGGGTACAATATTTTTAAAATAATTAATATTAGGCCTAAAGAGTGTTTGAAGACAAAGCGGGATAGCCGGCAGGTGATTCTCGGCGCTTCTATTCTTTCCAAACTTGGCTAAAATAAGCCTAATGAAATAAATTATTAACGACTTCCAGCGCACCTGGTGGCAAAGCTGAATCCCGATACCCCGCTAGAGGTCGCCGTTTAAGCACCACCGTTTTCGGTTAGCTACGGCGTTAACGTTGAGTTCAATAACCTAAACACAGCGCGCCGCACATAAAGCATGGGGGGAGGCAGCGCCGCGCACACGTATAGAACAAGTACATGCATAATATAGGCTTAAAATTCTAACGTTAATAAAAAGGATACAGCCGTAACCCAGAAATTTGGTATCTTCTTGATTATTTCATTTCGTTTTTCGAAAAATGGTTTCCTTAATTTGTTGTACTTCTGTTCGACCTTTAAAATTTCTTCACTGGCTTTTTCGTTGAGAGAGTCGATTTCGTTTTGACATGAATCGATTTCTTCCAACGCTTTCTGTGTTTCGGCGTCGTAGTCCCTGCTGCCTTCGCCGTCGTTTTCTCCCGTCGATCCCTGCTGCGCACCGCCGCTACCCGTTGCATCCACCTTACGGATCTTTTTCGCTGTTGGTCCGCTTGACGCCATTTAACAATGATTTACCCTTTACTTAGGGCTGGATTTCCAGAAGGAAGAAGAAATCAAAATTTCAAATAATGTCCGAACCGCCTGCGATAGAAACAACAAAGTTGATTTCCGATGAGGTGTAGGGATAACACAACACACATACACAGTTCGGCAAGCGCGGAAAAAATTAATCTCGCAAACCTAAAAATGTTAGCGGGAAAACAAAATGCATTACAATTTTGTTACTTTCACTCCTATTGGCTCACTCGCTCGTAAACCACACCCCTCAACTTCAATCAACCAATAGAAATAACTAACACATAGCAATGCACTTTAACGTTCAAGTGAACATGTGCACCTCCGCTGCGAATGGATGTGGAGGGAAAATGTCGATTATCTCTAAACTATTTTTCTTTAAAAATTAAATAACAAATTTTTAATATTTCTATTAGCATATTATAGATTAAACGTATTATTTTTTTTTACAGCAAAGTTGATTGATGATATTTGTTTTTTTAAATAAACAAATTTTTGAAAATGAACATTTTAAAGAATTCTTAACTTAATTAAAGTTATTTGTTAATATGGAAGGCATTAACGATCACGTCAGGCATAGACAGCGCTTCTAGCGGCTAGTGACAATTTACACGTTACATAAAGGATTTTTTTCTCGAAAGAATGCAAAAAATATACACCTTTTTGAGAAAAAAAAAAGTTAGTCAATAATTTGAAGAGATTATATTTTATAAAAATAGAAAAAATTACATTATCGATCATTTCAATTAATTATTATTCTTAAATATTTTAAATGTTATTTTAAAATAATATTGAACTGATTTTATAATCAAATCAAATAAGCTGTCGTCGAGGGTGTTTTGATAACGTCCTCTAGTGGCAAATCGACCAATCACAAATCAGCTGAATAAAAATGGCTGTTTTTGAATTAAATTTTTGCATGGTACTAACTATGGTATATTATTATAAATTTCAATCAATTTAATGTGAATTATTACCAATGAATTCATTTGTATACGATATTCTAACTACATTTACTTACTACTGTAGAAAAATTAAAGCAAATAGTATTGTGCTAACAACAATAATTCGCATCAGTTTTCAAAATACGAGACGTATTTATAATGCATTGATGGTTTGTTTACCATGGATAAAGGAGTATCAGCTAATTAAAAAATGTTTTATTTTGGTGCATATTATTTTATAACTACAAACCAAAAAATCACAAATTTTAGTCTTTCCAACAAAGTCTTGCATTGATAGGTGTTGATTGAAAACTGACTACATGCATTGTAGCCTACAGCAATAATAATAATTGTAGATTTACTGTAATTATTATAACAAATTTTAATAATATCGTAGACTAATCAAATAGTTATGTTTTCTTACTTTAAATTTAAAATTTTATAATGCAGTTTAGAAGGAAGCCCACAATTTATAAGTAAAATTTGAAATATAAACATAAATAAGCGAGCGATCAAGAGAGGCCCCTATGGCCTAATGGATAAAGGCGCTGGCCTCCGAAGCCAGAGATGAGGGTTCAAATCCCTCTAGGGGTAATATTTAAATTATTACCCCAATTTTTATTATTTTTTCTTTTAAAACGGCTTTTTAATTGTTTCAAATTAGCTTCTATTTTCATTAATTTTCGCGTAGATTCCACTTTTTAATTAGAATTTTAAATTGACCTGCTAATAATTATTAAGCTGTGATCCCACTGTGCGTTTCGTGTTTCAACTTACGCTAACAAAATATTTTTAACTAAATAAACTTTTTTTATCGAATTATTACACGTTTGTAAATAAATTAAAAATTTCAATCGAACAATTAATTACGCATGCACTTTAAGTAATATTTTTAAGTTTTTAACTGCAAATTTGTAGAACCGTGAATACATGTACTGTAGTGTGAATCTGCTTGTACGCATTTGTGCAGTGGCGCCCTCTAGATAGCAATTTTAAAACTATGAGCTTTTTCGTGTCCGCCCGCTGCTGCTCTACATCCGGGCATTCTCTTTGAAAAGTTGGTTGATAGCGGTTCTCTCCGAGCCACGATGTTGTGCTAGCTAGTCGTCGCGAATATTTCAAATCCAATGTTTTAAGTGCATCGATTATCAGGCGTCATTAGTTTATAGTGGATTCGCGTTTTCGCTTTACGTGATTATTTTGTGAAGGAAACGGTGATTGTGGTTTCCAAAATCCAAGTGAGTGACCATCGGTTTGGATGCGCGCCATTGTCCACCTCGTTCATGTACGTGCATTGCCGCCGCCGCTCCACTTTTCCCCATTAACTTTTAACAGGATTTCAAATCATCATCAGGCTTTTGAGAGAAAAAAATATCCGGTCACTCGGTGAAAATACTTTTCAATTAACTAACATGTGAGTTGTTCTTCGTTTTTAACGTAGGAGTCTAATTAAGGTCAAAAAAAAATTTTAACGTTTATTTTGAATAGCAAATTACGATACTGTATTAATAAAAGTTGTCGGGGGTTTTTTTTTTTTCGTTTTACTTTTTAGATTTGGTTTTAGTTTTTGTAGAAAAACAACGACGTCGGATCTTAAATAATTTTAGCGATAGAACGTTATATTTTTTAACCAGATTTAGCGCGAATTTGCGAAATAGTTGAGCAACAAGTTGCCAACTTTGAAACATTTTTAATTTCTTCTCGCCGGCCATTAATATTGGTTTGGCGCCCCTTCAATTAACTCAATCATTTACTTTATTAATTTTTATCAATTATTATTATTAATAGACGTGTTTCCGTTGATCGTCATGGGCTGTGCCGTGAGTTCTGCGGCTGATAAGGAAGCGGCAGACAGATCGAAGAAAATTGATAAGGACCTGAGAGCAGATGGGGAAAGGGCCTCGCGAGAAGTCAAACTTTTATTACTGGGTAAGTTCGGTGATTTTTTAACGTTTGTTTATAATACTGTACAGTAGAATGAAAATGTTAGTCTGTACAAAGGGAAGAAAGTGAGCGAACATTATTTCGATAAGTTTGAAGTGCTGTTTTAGAAAGGACTTTGACTTTCTTCTTTAATGCTTACGTTTCCACTCTCAAGAAGTTCTTGAAGCGATAACTTTCAGAAATTATGTTCTTGTATTTTGAAAATACAGTATTGAAGATAACGCGATTCTTTAAATAATAAAAATACCGGCCAGAAAATTGTCGGAATAATATTTAGGTAATACTGTAGTTAATTAATAATTTTAGTTCAAAGTTCACGATTATTATTTCATGATCAAAAGTCAAATGCCTCGTGGTGCCTACTGTACATGTACTAGAAATTACACACATTTTTTTTAAAAAAATATTTTCTTTTTAGAAAATAATTCCCAAATTAATTTTAAATTCGAGAAATTAATAAAGTGTAAAGTACCGGTATCGGAATTCCAAGTTTTTTGAAAATTGGAGCGTTGCTAAATGATGATATAGATTTTGCATCGTTCGACGCATTTTTATTTTTGTGTGTCATAATTTTCTTGTGTTGATTTAATTTTCGCAGATTTATCAAAATGGGCGTCGCATTTCTTTTAAAAGAAAAATATTACCGTAGTTTTTAAGAAGTACAATTTAGAGGGGAAACGTCGATATGACAGACTTCGTATAAGGAAGTGGTTTGTGAATTCCGGTTGTAAATTATGAGGTACATGATTGCAGTTAAGTCAAAAGCGTGACTTTTAACAACATTTTTTTATTTAAATTTTATTATGCAGTAAATTTTTTTTAAAAAAAGTGTACAAAATTATCCTATACCGGGTACAGTATAACGTAATAATAATATATAAGTTATAGTTCAGTAGAACGAAAAGGTTGTCACTTTGGCGAAAACTCGAGTTATCGCGAGTTGTAGTAATTAAATTTTACGGATATTTTTATGGATCGTGACCGTTAATTTTACTTAAAGATTTCTTAATTTAGCGAATACATTGTCCATCATCTTCAGCTTTGTTATACAGGATTTGAAAGCGACTTGTAATATTTTGCGGCGCGACAGGTTATTAATATTTACCGCCGAAATTTGCTATACAAACACGTAAACTTAATAAGCATTTTCGTATTGGTGCAGAATATTAATATCTGTATACCACCTTTTTTTTTTTTTGTTTCGTAATTATTAACTTGAATTAGCTGGTTGCCATTTTTTTTTGTTGGTGCTGTTAATTATACGTTTTGTTAGTGGCTTTAGTTTTCGAGCTAAATAAATAATAATTAGATGGTAATTCCCTCGTGGCTAGTTAGTTTAGTTTTTGATTTGTTGTTGTGATGAATATTATTCACTGTCATTGCTATCACGCTTTGGAGGATAGGGATATGTCGGTTCATAATAATATTAATTTAAAGCCGCTTTTTTTTTTCTTCTTCATTATTTACGTACCGAGAAACATTTGTTCAAATAAAATATGAACTTTATCATGACTTTTTTTTTTACTCAAAATGACAGCTATTGTAATGATGCTTAACACCTTCAACAACAACCGCGTTTGCAATCAGTTTAAATAATTATTCTATTAAATAGATCCGGGGGAATATAGATAATTAAATGAATTTTATGACGAAGACGAAAGTAATTATTATTACGTTTTTGTGGCAACAAAATCGAACATTTCATGGGATTTTTTTTTTATTATCATATTAAAAGAGGTGTGCTCACATTTTGGTAGTTACAACATAGATTTCAGACACGTAATGTTACAAACGGAGATCAGTATAAAACACGTTTTAAATAAAACTAGTTCTTCTTAATATGACAACTAAAAATCAATAGCACTAGTATCAAATTCTCGAAGCATCACCGGAAACGAAGGCTTATGTAAATAAATAATTATGAAATTTCTAATGCTAAAATTTTGAGTTTCAGCGAATACAAGACTGATTCACAAAAAACATTTTTATTATCTGGAGATTTTTATTATCGAAAAATAAAATTAATTCCATAAAAAGATGGAAATTTTAATTATTTATTTCGATTCACTTTTGTTTCTTTGAAACCGGTACAGTACACGGCTTTCTTTTTTTTTTTTTTTAATTAAAACTTGCTACATTTTTTTTTTTTTTTTTACGGTAATAGAAACAAAATTAAATATTTCGTTTATTTAAAAGAGGTTAGGTCAAGCTTTTCTTTTTTTAGGAAGAAAAGAAACAAAAAAATGTAGTCGAATCGACATTCTACAGTTGGTTTTGTTTACCTCGAAAACTGAAAGCCAACAAATTGATAGCATTATAATGGCTTTTGCGGAAGTTTGATCTAAGTATTAGGCAAGTACGAAATTATTAGTGGAGTGGTGTGACAGGAAATGACAACAAAAAGTTTCTTTGAAAAAAAAAAGTGCTTTATATCGTTTGCGGTAGAGTGTTGTGGCTGCTGCTGCTTCAAGCTTATCAGAAATTTTTGCTATTAGACACTGCTTTATATTCTCTCACTTTCTCGCGTCTGCTTTCGAGTACATGTACGAGTGTTAGGGCGGATCCATGAAGACCGCATTTTGCAGTGGGTGTCGTGGGGTTGCTTCCATTCTGTTCCCCCACATTTATTTTCAAGGAATCATGCGAGTGGTTCTATTCAGTCGGAAACATTCTTCTAATTCAACGTTTATTCAACCGAAAGGGAAAGCTCATTTTTTTTATGTGTGTCTGATTTTAAATTAACTTTTTGATTTAGGGAGTGAAAACGAGAAGGCGTGTTTATGGGGTTGTTGGGTGGTAGTGGATCAACTTGATAAAAAGGAACTGTAGAAAACGGAATCTTTTTTTTATTTTTTTATTCATCTTTCTTTCGTAAAAGAAAGCTTTTGAATATAAATTTCTATTCATAAGCAACTTTTAACGGTTAGTGAATAATGTGTTTGACTTGGTGAATTAATTTCGGTCTGATCTATCGAATCGGCAATAATTTATAGTTGTTCTATATATTTTTTTTTAAAAGTTTATTTGTTGTTTTTTCTTTCGAAAGAATTTAGTCAACGGCTTAGTTTAGGTTTTTTCGGATTAAAAACCTTGAATTTGATAGCCGGCGTTTTGGGTTGAGTTTCTATCGGAATAAACAGTCGAGAGCAAAGAGAGAACCACGCCATATCACACGGCTTACTACAGTTGTGGGAGTTTTAATTAAATTAGGAGAAGATGCAAATCACTTCCGGTGCACGAGACGTCGCACGTGGGTTTGGTGATGCGAACGAGGAGGATCCACTCGCCATTTAATGCACGAAATTAGCCGAGACAAACAATGTACTTGTTCTCGGATCCAATTTTAGATTTTTGCTCCGAGTTTTATTTTTTTTTTTTTTCTTTACTGGCTACACTTTTTACGTGTCGTAAATTTTTTATCAGCTATTTTTTTTTTTAAAAAAATTAACCCGGTTTTAAAAATTTAGTTACGTGCAAGAGTACAGTAGGTTTTACTAGTAGTTTTTCTGAGTAAAATATGGTCAAGGTAACGACGTTTTCAGGCAAATTGTTTGTCAAAATTTTGACTGAGTTAATTAGGTGGTTCGTTGTTATTAAGCGGAACTTGAGATCATTTTTTCGATTTAAGATTTGTGCATAATTTACTTAATTTTTTTTGAATTGGTAAAGATATAATAATGAAAATCGGGAGCAATTATTGTCAGAAAACAATTTTTTGGGGGCTTTTTTTTTTATAAAAACTTTTACTTTGACGTTATTAACTTTTATAACTTTTTATAATAAACATAAAACTCAATTTCATACGTCATAAAAATGAAATTAAGCATAAGAAAGAGCAAAATAATGCAGCTTAACCGCAAACTCACTGTTAATTACAAAAACATAATTTTTGTCAAAGTTTTCTTTTTTAAAAAAAATTTAATATTGAATTTGTTTATTAATTATTAACATCATTCTTAAAGTTAGTTTCAGTAGTGACCTTCACAAAAACTTCTATAATCGGAAGTTAAATTTAGTTAAAATTGATTTATTAATAATTCTGTTTAGATGTGAAAACTTAATGGCCTACAAAATAATATTCTCTGATGAAAATTTGCAGCGTTTAGTGATTTAAAGAAGAAGAAAAAAAACAGAAGGCGAAGCATATTATTATGTAAACAATCGCGTAAATTAAATAAGAGATGATCTTTATATAACTTTGTAAGATAAAAATAATTACGATGGGCTCGATTTAATTTTCTTTGTTCGTGCGGAGTAAGAAAAAAAAAGTAAGTTTCGTCGATAATGTATAGATCTTTACTTGATGATCTTGCTATGAAGCGATAAAAAGTAGTAAATAGTAATTGCAAAAGTCGTTTAAATGTTTCGATAAAAAATTTCAGCAGTAAGTTAATAAATTATTTAAGTAGGGGGCTGTAATTTATCTTAGTTTGATGCTCACGTATTTACTTTCAGTGATGGATGCTATTTACTTTAAGTAAACACACGGCGTACAGCAGAGGCTTATAGTAATTCTTCGCGAAAATAAATATTAGTAAGTTATTATTAATGATGCTTCGTCAGCTGATTTTAAATATTGACGTTTTGTTTTTATACTGAAATCCTTTTTGGAGAAATTTTGAAGGTTTTTAATGGAGGAAAAACTACTACTCGTACATGTACCAAATTAGTATTTTTATATTATAATGCACATTTATTACTGTATTTTTTTTTTTTTTTAAAGAAATACGAGATTTTTAAGTAGTTGCTGCTAATTAATTTTACGTAAATTTATTTCTATAATGTTAAAAAGTACCGTATTTATTCTATAAATTTTGTCATAGTAGAGGCAAAACAGATACAACGGAGAGTGCAGTTTTTTACGCCGTTATTTTGGTTTATCTGATCTATGCAATCAAATTTAGGAAATTCAAATCATGCAAACAGTACAACGTAATTTTTATTTTAATGCGAAATGAAAGGAAATAACACAAAAAATATAATTATAATTATACATGCAGGACAGTGTACAGTATATATTTTTTGCAATATGAGAGTTACTGTATTTAGAATGGATGCTACGAATGAATTACTAATGTAAAATACTGCATCAATTTTCCAAATTTAATCAAAATTACTGACATGTACATGAATTAAAATGAAAATAATAATAAGAGTAGCAAGGCCTTGTCGAATATCTTTGCCGTTTTTTTTTTTTTTTTTTTTTTTATATTACTGTATTATTTTTGACAGTTGGTTTGGTTTTAGCTACATGTATCTCATCCTGACCGACCTAACTCAGGTTTGCAGGGAAAGCGGGGGAAACTGAAAATTGTCGGTTTACTCGAATTTGTTGGGTTAAATATTTGTAAGGATCTAAAAACCAGATTGGTAAAAAAATATTTAGTTTGAATAATACTGTATTACCGGTACTGTATATGCTGAAAGATGTAATTTACACATCTTAGTTTTAGTTGTTTATACAGTATAATACTGGTACAGTACTATCTTTTTATTTTATAGGTTTTTTTTTTGACTAGCATTTGACTTTTGTAAACATAATTTTTATTGTAAATCGATGTTTTTTTTTTGTCATACTGTTGTAGAATGAGGTCATAATTTGTATTATTATTAGAAATAGCTGGTTTGTTTCTGCTACGATTTGGAACTTATTTAAGTAAGTTAATCCCTTACCTAAATTTAAATAAACCGCTTAGAGACTATTTTTTTTTTTTGTTTATTTGAAATCGAAGGATATTTTGGAACGGTATTAGATCCGCCTGCTTTTTTGGCTTATTTAACTTTCTTTTTTTCTCCGCCACGCTATATCAAAATATACTGAGGATCATCTTTTTAAACGTTCGGATTAGGTAAAAGCATCTGTTTTATGTTTAAGATAGTATCGGGGATGGAGATGGCCGGGGAGGGTGATGAGAGGAGGATTAAGGGATAAGTGAAGGTGAAAACGGAATGTGAGAAGTTACAGCATGGTTTACTGGTTTGCTAACCAAAAAAAATATCAGAAGAGAAATGAAAGAAAAAAAAATAACTTTTATCTGACAATCTGGTTTTTTGTTCGCCATTCCGAAATAATATTATTCAAGCCCTCTTAATAGAATCTGCTTGTTTGAAATGGAAAGCGAGAAGGAAACGTTGTTTTTTTTCTTTCTTTATGTAAAAAGAAATGTTTAAAAAGAAAAATCGAACCCTTTGAGTTGTAGACTACTGAAATTGAGTGTCAACATCCGACATAGTGTTTCGCACAGGAAACGTCTTGGTAATTGTAGATTTGAGAGAATAAATATAAGAAAAGGCAGTTCTCGTTTATCGAAAATAATAACGACAAATGCACCTATTATTGTAAAATGATAATTATTTGCTGTTGCATTTAAAATTGATTTTTTATTTACTTCCTATATTAGAATTTATGTATGGATTTCGCTATCCTTTTTTTTTTCTAGTTGTGTTTTAATTTCTTACGAATGAAAACGAGTTTGGTCTATTAAAAAAATATCTAAGAAGAACTTAAGAATTATTTTTTTTTATGACATTGAATTAGCTGCTTGTTTTAATTTTAATTTTTTTTTTTTACCTTAAAATGGGAAAATTAGATAGAAAAAAAATAATAATTTTTGAGGTCGAACAGTAAACTTCTAAAAGTAGTTGTGATGGAGATAAAGTTGAGCACGTTTTGGTTTGATAGCGTGGGAGCTCCTACGGCACAGGTAACGACTGACAATTAACATACTTCCGTTCGACAACTATATTTAGCCGAAGTTGAATTTGTTGTTTATAAATTGTTTATTCAAAACTTTTAGCGAAACTTATCAATTTTGTCTTTAATTGGATGTATTTTAAGAGGTTTTAAGATAATTATTTTTCTCTTATGAAAAGGTAACAAATAAAAAAATTAAATAATTAACTTGTATATGCTAATTAGCTACAGAATGTAATATTTCAACGTCAGGTTTTTTTAAGTTAACAAGAGTTTACACCTTGAAAGGGAAATGGTGTTTCACTATTGTTAAACTATTTACATGTATCATTTCATTATTTTTATTTTAAAAAATAAGAAAGAAACGCACTTTTTTTATGTAGTACAGTATATTATTTTTATTTGGTAAATCATGTAGTTGTTGTTATATAACCGATTTGGATTACTTTTTTTTTATATATTGTATTATAATGGCTTTTACTTTTTTTTTACATTTACACGTGTTATTGTTCGATTATTTTTTAATCATATACTGTTTATTTTCACAGGTGCTGGAGAGTCTGGAAAAAGTACCATAGTGAAACAGATGAAGTAAGTCTGGTTTTTACCCGTTACCCGTTGAAAACACTTTTTATTTAATTTTTTTTTTTTATTGTTTTGTTTAGAATAATTCACGAGACTGGATATTCGAAAGAAGAATGCGAGCAATACAGGCCCGTTGTTTACTCGAACACGATTCAAAGTTTAATGGCCATTATCAGAGCGATGGGACAACTGAAAGTGGAATTTGGTCAAAATGGACTGGTTGTGAGTATCGCTTACGCGCTTGCATATCGTTTTGCTAGGAAAATATTTAATAGCCGTATGATAAAATTCTTGACGCGTCAGAGGAAATGGATAAATTCGATTTTAAAAAAAAAAGCAAAGTCATGTCAATGATAACCAAAATGATTTATACAATTCGATCATGCTGTCATAATAAAATATCATAATTGAGTTTGCTTTATTTATTTAAAAAAATAAATAGGAAGATGCCAGACAGTTTTTCACGTTAGCGGGACATGTAGATGAAGGAGCGATGACAACCGAATTGGTAAGCGTGATGAAAAGGTTATGGCAGGATCCAGGAGTTCAAGATTGCTTTTCGAGATCGAGGGAATATCAACTAAATGACTCTGCTGCATAGTCAGTAACTTAGTCCTTAATTTTATCACAAGTTGATATTAATTTTAATATATTCTCGCAGCTATCTCAATTCCTTAGACAGAATCTCGGACCCCAACTACATTCCAACGCAGCAGGATGTACTGAGGACGCGAGTCAAAACTACCGGGATTGTTGAAACTCATTTTGCCTTTAAAGGGCTACATTTCAAGTTTGTTATTAATTTTTTTTTTTTTTTGCGAATTTAAGTCAGGTTTTGTTGTAATTTTTTGCAAAATTTTTTTAGAATGTTTGATGTTGGAGGACAACGATCTGAACGTAAAAAGTGGATTCACTGTTTTGAAGGAGTAACTGCTATTATTTTCTGTGTGGCTCTAAGTGGATACGATTTAGTTTTAGCGGAAGACGAAGAAATGGTAAGGCTACTATATTAATAAAACAGACATTTATGAAGAGAAAAAACCCCATTATAATTGTATTTTTTTAAATGTTTGCAGAATCGAATGGTGGAAAGTATGAAGCTGTTTGATTCCATTTGTAATAACAAATGGTTTGTTGAGACATCTATCATACTCTTTTTAAATAAAAAAGATTTGTTTCAAGAGAAAATTGCTCGCTCTCCTTTAACAATTTGTTTTCCAGAGTATAAAGGTGCTTTTTATTGATATTCTAATTTTTTATTTAATTTTACGCTTGTTTTATAACCGTGCAATTTTTTTTTAAAAATATGTTTTATGTTTTATCAGGTGCTAACACGTACGATGAGGCTTCTGTGTTCATTCAATCGAAATTTGAAGGGCTGAACAAACGTAAAGACCAGAAAGAGATTTACACACATTTCACCTGCGCCACAGATACAAGTAACATCCAATTTGTTTTTGATGCCGTCACTGATGTCATCATCAAAAATAATTTAAAAGACTGCGGATTGTTTTAAGATGCAATGGTTTCTACAATTAAAAACACGAAGAAAGTTTTATTATACAAATGATATCGTTCACTAAGTATTCTCTTGATTCAGAGAACTCGGGGAACGTATTGTATTCAAGCTTGACTCGATTCGTCGAAATCGATTTTTGAAGATTTTTTTTATAAATATGAAGAATCTAGCGAAAGGTGCTTTTAGTCATCCTCAATCACATCTTAATTGTTTTCTCATTTTGAGGTTGTTTTCTCTTTTTTTTTTTAGGATTTTGCGAACAAATTTAATATTCTATCAAATTCGCTGACTCATGAATTTTTGATAGAGTTGTGCTTTATACATAAACATCAAAATTTTTTATTTGAATTTCGTTTTTTGCCGATGTTTAAGGTGCTATCGAAGACAATTCACTGTATTATGTTTATCAAAATTTCTCTCAGCAATATAAAGCTTTTGATCGATATTAGATGTCGAAAGCTGACTATTCGCGTGATGCGATTAATCGTGCTGCATTGTAGAAAAATAGATTTTGTAAATGCATCTTATAAGCATCACTGGTTGATGTGTTTCTACTAATTGATCTTAGTTATTAAAGAACTTTTGCTGAGAATTAATGTTCTAAAGTAACATTTTATGAATTTGATAATAATAAATTTAATGATTTAAACAACTTAAGAACTATTTTAATTTTTTTGTTTAGTACAATTTTTATACGTTCGAAGACAATTTGGGCTGAACATCGATCTAGAGGACGAAATAAGGGTAAAAACTTGTTGCTAATAAATTTGCGAAATTTTCGAAGAATCTTGCATGACTGTGTATTTCTTAAAGATTTTCATTGGAAATTTTATTCTAAAAGGTGATTTATTTCATTAATTTATTTATTAATTTAACTTCAAGTTCAATTAACATGGAAAAAATTAGAAAATATGGAATTTGATTATAAAAGCTGTAAGTAAATCACATGTCAAAATGAAGTGGAAATGTTTGATATTTTTTAATGAAAAGAGCATTTTAGTTAGGAAAGAATTAACTTTATTATATGTATTATTTACTACGGTATTAATAAATTTTATTCTCCTTCACAGGTAAGAGCCGGGCTTTCCTACCTTACCGGTAGTTTGCTCACGATCAAAGCCTACATGAAAGCGGCTATTACGTTAGCGCCACCTTCCGGTCATTTGTTTCGAAACATGTGTCGGTCGTTTCTTGATTAAGTGTTTTCTGTGTTTTTACCTAAAATTATTATAATTTTATATAATTATTTTATAGATTGTAGAAAATTATGAATAGTGTAGATGTATTTGTAGGAAATTATACTATTATTGATAAGGAGATTTACAGTTTGTGGTTAGATGGCTGCTCTGGTAATTATTATGAGATGCGCTTTTCATTGAACCGTTTAATTATTTATTCATGATTTCTTCATATAAAAAATATATATGTAGCGCAAGAAGCTGTTTCAAAGTTGAAGCACCGAGGAATTCTCAATCAGACGGGGGCAACGATAGAGTTATTAATGAGCGACACCTTGGTTCATTATAGGACGTTTCAAATGTTGGAAAGAATGCTCCAGTATCCCAACAAGTTCTCCGAACAGCTGATATTTCAAATAGATCCTAAAACTCAGAAACATCTTATTGAAAAGTAAAAGATTCAGTTAAAATAATTTTTTTATACAGTTTAATTAAATGCTATTCCCTTCATATTTTAGATTTTATGAATTAGATCATAGTGTAGTGAGAGAGATCTTGGGTCGCAAGTTGTCAACCAGATTTCGAAAGGATTTAGATGAAGTGAGTGAGAAAACAAACATTTCCGTAAAAAGTTGCAGAAGACAGGTGATTTTAATGATTATATTAAGCATATTTTGAACGTAGTCATTTTTTTTATGATGTCTTTTTTTAGTTCGACAATATAAAACGAGTATTTAAAACGGTGGAAGATTTAAAAGGAAGATTAGTCAGTAACATTAGATCGCATTTTTTAGTTTCTGAAGCTCTGGCCAAGTGTGCACCTTTCTATTATTATATTTTTATACGTTTTGATTATTTTGTGTATATATTTAGAAAATACGCTGCAATAGTTTTCATTGCTAATAATCGATTTGAAACTGGAAAGCGCAAACTCAATTACCTGAAATTTGATGATTTTCTTCATTGTGCCAGTGAAATGATTTCCCATTGGACTTGTCATTCGTGTAAGATACAAAATATAATTTTTTGAATAAGTTATATTTTTAAAGCTAATAACTCTTTTTGTTTCAGCTAATAAAGTAGATGATTCAGATGCTGATTTGGATCGTGAATTGCTGCAAGAATTTCGCGTTTTAAAAGTCTTACTCGAAAAAGAAGTGCTCGAAGAACACAAATTGTTAAATATTATCTTAATTTGTAAAATATTTTGCTTTAATCGCTAATGAAAACAATTTATAGCATTACTTGCAGTCGTTTAAAAGAGAAATTACACGATAGAATGTATTCGGAAATGGAATCTAGTTTTAAAGTAAGTTGAAAAAAATTGGGTTTTCGTTTTAACATCAATTTAAAATAAAACATTTTTAGACTCTCTCACGAACATTGGTCAACATTGCTTGCGGTTTGAATCATAGTAGAGAAGCCAGAGATATATTTGTAGATTTATTAGAGAAAGTATAATACAAGCACTTTTATGGTTTTTTAAAAAAATGAAAATACTAAAAAAAAATTTTTTTGCAGTTTATTGAGCCGTGTAAGCAGTCAAAATGGATCAAAAGTGACCTGGGATTATTTTTGACTGTTTATATGGGTGCGGTACACGAACTTGAGATTATGAAAAAGTAATTAAATAATTCGGTATAGATGTATCGTTAGCATTAATTTATTTATAAACTTCTATATAGTTCCAGTCAACTAAAAGAAATATGGGACCGTTACATATCGACTGTTACGTCATGTATTTTGTGCATGTTTTAAATATACTTAAAATGTACTTAAAAAATATTTTTCTCATTGAAGGAACTCATATAAAATAAATATTTTATTCATCATTTCACGATGAGATTGAATTTTTTTTTTAAATTTATTTTAAGGCTACGATTAAGTGACAGCTATATTTCCAATACAATGGAAAATTCTAAAAGTTTTCACATTTTATTTTGAACATTATAATAATATTATGTGTGAGGATTGTAATGGTCAGGCTGTGTTTGACGTGTCCTTCGTAGAGGACGAATCATATGAACGAGTGATAATCTTGCATCATGATCATAATCACCGGTTTTGTGACGTCACATCCGATATCCTCGTGTTGAGGATCATTCTGTGGAGACAAGCTGTTAAAATAGTGTTTGCAGTCAAAGTCGGGAGATTTGAAAGTAATTCTGAATATTAAAGAAGGGGAAATGTTAACATTTATTAAGAAATGTTTAAGGTATTTTTATTTATAAAGTTTTGTGTTCAACTATTTTAATTAGACCAGTAACGTTCTTACCGATGAGTGAACGGAGTGACGTTGGCCAAACAAAAGTCCATTTGGCGGCATGGTTTTTATGTCGAAAAAACTTTGATCACATAAAAATTAATGTTATTAAAATTAATGAAACTGAGAATTTTCATTTAAAGATGATAATGTCGATGTGTCAATGCTGCAGTATACAAAGTTTTTTCATGGTGAATTTTGTGCTCATTTATTTAGCGCGCATTTCTATTTCTTTAACTTATTCTTAGAAGATTACTTTTTCATTTTATTATATAAGTATTGGAGTCTCTTTTCGTGAATTATTGCTGACCAAGTTGAAAACTTTGTACTGTATGTGAAAGATCACTGAAATCGTCTGTGTTCAATTTGCGGGTGTGTGATATGTGGGTCACGGTCATGATTTTTCTATCATTTTATTGGTTTCTACTTTATTTGATGAAAAAAAACAAGACATTTTGATTTTGGCTGTCATTATCAGATGTTACGTTTATAGTTTTTTTTTTATATAAATTTCACCTAATTATCACAATTTAATTAATGTCTAAAACTAATCTTGTTGTTTGACATTTAACAATTTTATTTTTTTAAAGTTGGGATAAATGAATTTGATCGTGGATATAAAAACGGTAAAGTGAAGACAGCAAGAAGACACTATGTTAAGACAGCTAATAATTCATTATTTTAGGTAAATTTTATTTGATCATAGTCAATTATGAATTGATTTTTATTAATAAAAGCTGCGTAATTTTTTGTTCAGTTTTTTGTCAGGAATGATTACCACCTTGATCGCTCTTTGTACGGTGTTGAGCCTGATTTGTGCTCTATTGTTTATGACAATCCGAACGCTTATTAGAAACCGATTAAGAGCTTCGTCTCCGCATCAAACGACTGTAGGTTTTTTCCATCCTTATTGCAATGCTGGCGGAGGTGGAGAACGAGTGCTATGGTGCGCTATAAAAGCACTTCAAAATAAGTAATGCTTTAGATAAAACAATTTTTTATATAATTTTGCAATAATTGGTTGGTTTGTAGATATAACAACGTGCGATGTGTGGTATATACCGGCGACATAAATGCAACTCCCGAAGAAATTATCGGCCGGGTTCGAACCCGATTTAATATAATTTTGCCGAGAGACGTGCAATTTGTTTATCTAAGTCAACGAAAATGGGTAGAAGCTGATACTTATCCCCATTTCACTTTATTAGGTCAAAGTATAGGGTCGATGTTACTTGGGCTTGAAGCGTTACTTAAATTAGCCCCAGATATTTATTTGGATACGATGGGATACGCATTCACCATACCTATTTTCAAATACATAGGTGGATGTAAAGTCGGGTGCTATGTTCACTATCCCACTATCAGTACAGATATGCTGCAGCGAGTGAGTGAACGTAATCCCACCTTTAATAACAATTCCCTGGTGTCAAATAGTAGAATATTTAGTTGGATTAAGATTTTTTATTATCAATTGTTCGCTATGATTTACGGCTTCGTAGGACGCTGTTCCGAATTAGTTATGGTCAATTCTAGTTGGACAAAAAGACACATTCTTCAGCTTTGGCGGTTACCAGCTATTACTTTTTGCGTTTTCCCACCGTGTGATGTTTCGGATTTGCAAACAATACCTATAGAAAAGGACGATTCAGTCAGTAAGCAAATTTGTGTGGTTTCGGTTGGGCAGTTTCGTCCAGAAAAAGATCATCAGTTACAACTGCGAGCGTTTCATCAATTGCTCGGAAATGTTTCCGATTCTTTGAGTCGGCGTTTGAAATTGCAATTAATAGGAAGTTGTAGAAACGAAGAAGATGAGAAAAGAGTTCGAGAATTGGAAGAAATGTGTTGCACATTGAATATTCAAGATAAAGTGGAATTTCTATTAAATGTTTCATATCAAGAACTTAGAGATTATTTAACCGGAGCTACCATCGGGCTTCATACAATGTGGAACGAGCATTTTGGCATTGGTTAGATACATTTTTAAATTTTAATTAGTAAAATTGAGTAATAAATTATTCTTTTCTAGGAGTTGTGGAATGCATGGCTGCCGGACTCATCACTTTGGCTCATAATTCTGGAGGCCCGAAAATGGACATCGTGACCGAGTATGACGGACAACAAACAGGTTTTCTCGCTAGCGATGCGCACGATTTTGCTTGTAAAATGGAAACGATTTTGAAGTTAAATTCGGACGAAAAATTCAGTATTCGGAAAAACGCGCGCAGATCAACTAGTCGTTTTTCTGAACAATTGTTCGAAACTGAATTTCTTAATGTATTTAACGCCATTTTCGCTTCACACGTTAATTTGAATGAAAGTAATGGTAACACACATAACAATCATAACCAACGATAGTTATAAAAATGAGTTAACTGCAAAATATATTGTCATCTTCGTCAGATAATTTGTTTAAGCATTTGTTTGAAAAACAAACTCTGGTCTATTATAATTTTTTTTTAAAGATTACTACCTGTATTCAATTTCTTGATTAATTTTTGAAGTTTTATTTAAAGTGTATAATTGTTGATAACAGAAAACAGTATTTTTTCAGTGAAGTTTGCTCCGGATATTTGATATACGAGTTAAAATAATTATTTTAACGTAGTTAGAAATATTTTTGGGTTTTAAAATCTTGTTAAATTTCCTAAATAAATTTTTCATTTTTAAAGCATTTAATTTAAGCGAATTTAAGAGTAGTTTTAAAATGGTTTTTATTTTGGGTTTTTTTAAAACAGTTTTTCGATGTTTCATCGTTTAAATTGCTTTTCAAAGTTTCCCTATAATTTTTGAAAATATTTATAATTATCCGGTATCAGTTGTTTTTTTTTTTTTTTTCAAAATTGATTTATTAATTTTTTTTATTGATTTACATGAGTTAAAAGTAATTTATTTAGATATTAGACAATACGAGTTGTATTAAAAAACATCAAAAAAAATTATCGAAAGTCGCACAAGTCGTACAAATGAACAACTTTTAGAACTAGCCGTTTAACTTGACAGAAATTTATAAAAAGTTTTTTTTTTTTATCTAAGTTAAGTTTTAACTCGACAAATTACGATGAACAGTAAAAGTTCTAAAAGTAATGAAATTAAACTGTATAGTTCAAGTTATACGATGCATCATTACAGTATTGAAATTCTAAACATGACTAATATCAAAATTTTACTCGAGAAAATAAATTATTTAAAAATATAGTATAAAATAATTTCAAATTAATTAGAGCAAAGAAAGCGGTGATTGCTGAATCCCAAACGGTTTAAATTTTCTGGTTCAGAAGTACTGTGCCTTCGATGTAATAACACCTATCACAAACATACAATTAAAATCATTAGTTGTACGTATTTTCCTGTTTTAATTAATGTGGACTTACATTTTCTTGAACAATTTTTAAAATTTGTTGGAAATTTGGTCGATGATTTGGTTCCGCGGACCAGCATTGAGAAATTAAATTCTGAACAAAGAAGCCGTTAGCGTTTAATATTAAATTTAAATATAGAAAGCTATACTTTAGTTCCGTGGGAGCACTTTAAATCATTCAGCGGTTGCAATTGACCGTTGCCCACTTGCCATATGATGCTATGGACTGTTTGATCATGATATGGCCATCTTTCAGCAAATAATTCGTAAAGGACCGTACTAAAATTTATTTTAATTAAACACAATGTTTAAACACATTCCAGATGAAACAAGTGATACCCAAAAGCAAAAACGTCTGAAGATTTAGTGGAAGGAAAATTGGCAATAGTTCTTGGTGGGCGAATTATTAAACTTCTCATCATTTCAGGACTAACGTAGGTTAGGTGGCCTTTGGGAAGACAACCGTATGTATTTCTGGAATCGTATAAATATTTTCGTTTAATCACATTTAGGATAGGATTATGGAGACTTGCCTATCGAGACGTTTTTCAGCCATTCCTTGATCTAAAAGACAAATTTTCACTTTATTTTCCACCAAAATATTTTTCGAGTTAAGTTTACGATGGATGATGCCTTTTGCGTGTAAGTAGCTCATACCCTTAAAAAAAAAAAGGTAATAATATTAATGTTACATTTTTAGGTTAATTGTCTAATTTAATCTAATTATACCTGAGCAACTTGCCGCGCGATATGAACTTTAGTGTGTAATGGATAATGATCTTTTTTAATATGAATGTGGTCGTGTAAACTTCTCCCTTTACGGACACAAGTGACGATAGCCAGTTGGGGCATATCGATGCAAACGCCCATAAACAAAGCCAAATTTTCGTGCCTAATCATACTTAACGCTGAAACCTCTTTCCAAAATTGCGAAGTCTCTTTTTCACTTTCGATATGGAAAATGTGTATCATCACTTCGCCGTGCCACCTCCCTCTGGCAAAACACATTTTCAAATGTCAATAAAATATATTTTTGACTTCAAGCGAAATTTACCGGTAGATATCGTGCCGTCGTCCGTTTCGCACTTTTTTCCCAAATTTTAAATCTTGAAATGGAATATTCCACTCGCACAGGGCATCTTTAAGATCCTCTGAGCGAATTGACCCTTGAGGTAAACTACACAAATAAAATACGCGAAATTATTAAAGACTTGAAACGAAAAATCCGATATATTGTACAAGATGTATAGTATATTAAATCTACCTTTGCATTTAAAAGCATTTTTAGTACTGTTGTTAACAGCTGGTTGTTAACTGTTATTTACATTATTTTAAAAGTCCAATTAAAGCAAGGTTTAAAACAACAAATAATCTTATGTAACTACATTGCTTGAAATATGAAATATTTTTGGTTATTACTATAGAATTATTTTATTTATAACTTGGGAAAAACTCAGTTCAATTAATCTTATTTGTCGTAAACAAAATTATAAGCTAAGAATAATGAAGACAATGTGCTTTTTGGATTTAATTTGTTAACCCTCGTTTTACTGGCGTGTTTTTTATTTATATACAGTAGATAAAATTTTAAAAGATGATATTTACCGTCCTGAGATGTTGGATTCCTCAAATTCTTCAACGCAGCAAGATGAGCCTTCAAACACATCTAAAACATTATAATAGTTAAGCACATGTAAGTTTATGTTTTGACTAAGAAATCTATTTATTTTAAGTAACTTACCCGTATTTGTTAGAAAAAGCCGTCTTCCCACCGGAGGCCATGTAGCGCAAAACTCTTCTCTGGTCCCTTCTTTGGTCTCTAAGCTTCGTGTTCTTCTTTTGTTAACTGAAGCGCATTTTGATCTCCAAAACCCACTATATTCGCAAGTGATAGATGAGCTGAGTTCTGTCCTCGCCGCATCCGCTCCGGTCTGAAGAGATAATTTGACAAAGCGTTTTTTCTTCTCACTATAAGCGCCGGAAGTGGCAGAATTGACCATCATGGGCCGAACAAGTACTTTGTTTCTCCAGCCGGAAGTGGTTGACGTTGAAGAGGATGTAGAAGAAGTAGATGAAGTTAAAAGTTGCAAACATTCTCCGCTACTTCCACTCCCACGAGGGTTTTCTCCGCAAGATGGAGTTTGAACAACGGAAGACGATATTGAGCCAATTCCACTGTCTTGACGATGACCGTTGTGCAATTGGTTGGTCTCGGCGTGACACGGACAACCTCGAGAGGACGGTAACAGTTCGTCATTTTTATTCACGTTTGTTTGCTGCTCGCTAAATTTCTTAAAAGTTAATTTTTTTGACGGAGATATACTCAGTTTGAGACTGCGTAATAAACTATTTTCCGGCTGTTGGAGCAATTGCTGTTCGTGATGACGACGACCTTTGTAGCTCCCTCTCCCGTACTTTTCGCACGCCAAACGTTGTTGCGACGGATTATTTTGATGAATAATTTTATGGTTGGTCAACCAGTGCAGGAAGCGTTGATAAATTCCGTTCCGCAACTGACTGGGAGATTCCGGAGTCGTGGCCAACTCTTCCATCGGGAAATGTGGAAAGTGGTGAAACGAGCAATTGTCTTGAGTTTGGTTCTCTGGTGATGGAACTCGTGCTGGTTCTAATCATGTAAGCAGTTTGTGTTTTTAATTACATTTCATCAGCATTTATTAATACATTTCGCGATGGGCTTTACGTACCAAATTTGGCAGTGAGTTCTGGTGTGGTTACTGTTTGCTCTTTTGCCGGCTGATCTAAGCAATGTCGATGGGAAACTAAACTATAAGAAAGAGAAGAAAAATACAAAATGTTTGAGAAAAAAAGAAGAAAAAAAAAATGTCGCGGATAATTATATTTTAATGTTGCGAATATCGTGGCAATTTTGTTTTCGCGATCTTAATTAGAAATTGGCTGAGATGTTCTAATTACCTTTAATATGATACTCACTTGCACAACCGACACCGGAAACTACGAAAATAAACGATCTTCCCACAAATTCGGCATCTTCGAGGTAACGAAAGTGATCGGGATAAACTACATGGAAAAAGAAAAATCGACTCATTTTACTTCAATCTCATCTTTCAGCATAAAAGTAAGTGATTACTTTTTTTTTTTTTTTCATTTAATTTTTAATAATTATTATTAGCATTTAATAATTACCGATTTGCATCCACCCCCGCCTATTTGCAAGTTAAATTTGCAATTAGGCAAACAAACGCAGATTGAAATACAGTATTTAAAATAACGAAATTTAATTTTTAGAAAATTAATTTAAAACCATTAAAGTTATTTTTTTTTTAAAAAAATTATTTATGATATTTTGGTTTTAGGTTTTCGTTTCCTAATACATATATTATGCTCGCATAATTGAGTAATTGTGTTATTTACCTTTTTGGTTATCAAATGCCAATTTAATCGATAATTTTGACGTTGAATCAGCTAGCGAGCTATTTGTTCATTTAATATTCGTATTAAGAAGTAGGATTTGTTGTTTGACAAGAGCAGCTTTAAAGCTAATATAGACGCTAGAATGCCTTTGGTTGGGAAAGTGACCTCTGACATTTACATAGAACAACATCAGCGAACGCAAAGTGAGCGTATATAACTTATTTAAAATAAAAAAAAAAAACGAAAGAGAAAAATCTCACCTAATTGCACGCAAACCAAAACACACCTGTTAGATTTTTCATTCATTCATTCTTTTTTTTTTTTTTTAAATATTTATGAAAAAAAAATTTATTTTTAAAACTAAATAATTTATACAAAGTTTTTTTTTTTATTCACAAAAATAAATTTTTAAATTTTAATATGTACCTTAATTTTGTGGATTCCATCTTAAGTGTAAACCGGCATTATCTAAATAACTATCACAGACACGAGCTTTTCTTTTTTTTTTTTTTTTCTTCCTGATTTTACACCGATCGAAAAAATTTTATCCAAAGAAAAGCGATGAACAATCCCGGTAATTCAGAGTCCTTGACATGTTTGATTCAAAAAAGGTTTCACCATTAACGACATTTTTATTCGTTCTAATATTCCATCACTCCGCATGCACTTTTATCTATATTTAACCGAACGAACGCCATCAAATCGCTCTCCTCAGCATCGATCTGGATGAGGAAATGCGAAAGAGGTTTTGATTATTCGGCGCTGGAGATGCTGATGCTGATGATGCTCGCTCTCTCTCTCTCTTTCTCTACTGCATCTTTACGCCTTCTTCTGCTGCCCTTGAATTAACCCTCTTCTCCCATCGACTCATCTTTTCTACTAGCTATACC
This sequence comes from Polydesmus complanatus, assembly GCA_034692225.1. Taxonomy (NCBI): domain Eukaryota; kingdom Metazoa; phylum Arthropoda; class Diplopoda; order Polydesmida; family Polydesmidae; genus Polydesmus; species Polydesmus complanatus. The sequence continues at coordinate 47,933 of JAQGAZ010000019.1, forward strand.
ACGCATGCGCACTACGTTGACAATCATAACAATTTACAGTTGCGCGTGCCTGGGGATCTTACACGCGCGTGACGTCATGACGTATACATCGCCGCGCACAAATGTTTTTTTTTTTCTTCTTCTTCTTTGCTAAAATTTTGTAACCGCGCATGCGTGTCACAAAGTACCCTAGATGAAAAACGACTGATCGATTGAGCTGTGCTACGATGATATTAGCTAAAAACAACAGACGAAACGCAGACACAGAAAATAATTTTATGTCTTCATTATTGTAATTTATTTTTTTTTATTCGTTTAACGTAATTGCGGAAAGAAAATGGTGGGCGTTACGTACTGTTTTCACAGTTCATGCATTAAAAAAAATGGTTTTTGCTTTTTAATGCAACGTAATTTCTCGTAAATGCGCCACATGGCTAATGTATTGTTCTTACGTCGAGCGTATTTTTAGTAGTTTATTGTGGAGAAGTTTTTTTCTTTCTTTTTTGAACAGGAAACGTGGCGAAAAATGCGCTTAACTACGCGATGACGTCATTGTTTCGACGCAAAACTCAGCTGGAAACGCTTTAAACTGTCCCCAAGGAAATATCAGTTGACGTCATCGCGTTAAATTACGCACGTATAACAATAACAAACGCTGTTGACACTATCAATAAAAAGCCCCTAATTGCCTGATTTTAATATGAAAAAAATAAAGACGATATTGCTGTCAATCGATAGTTTCTTTTTCAAAAGATTTCTGATACGAATAGTATAGCCTACTGGTACTTTTTATTACGGTTTTAATGATCCGTAGATTTCTGAGATTTTTACATAATACAATGTATTGTTTACTTTTTTTTTTTAGTATTAATTTTATCTTAAATTACTTTTGAAGTGTTATAAAAGTGTTTTTTACTAAATTTTAAAACTATCAAAAGTTTTTTACATTTTTTAATTTGTTTACATGCAAATTTTCAAATTACTTTTATTTTAATCTGTTTCAATTAATAAGTTTCTGTTAAAGTTTAATATTCTGTTTAGGAGATTAATACAGTAATGTCAAAATCATCTATAATAATTTTGTTGTATTTTGGTACGAATGAACCTCAAAAGAAATAGTGGCATGCTGCTTTTAGAGCAAGTTAAGAATTTAGTTCCATATTTTGCGTTGGTTCTTAAGGGCAAATTATTATTATTTTTTTATTATTATTATAAAACGGAGGAGTCGTACGTGGTGCAAATGGAGGGTCAAGTGTAAGTTTATTTGCACTTAATCCGAATTCCTATTTGAAGCCGTAAACGTTTTCTGTTTCTCGCCACTATGGTAACCGAAAACGTTTACGCGAGATGCCATTGCGACGGGTATGACGTCAAGATGCCCAACTTTAGCGGAATATCGATTTATAGCGCAACAATCAATTGAAAGTCAACAGTATAAAGAAAAAATAAAAAAAAAAAAAAAGAGAGAGAAAAGACCTTAACCCTACTACCGGATGTTGATTACGTAAAGTTGCGTGCGCGTGGAGGGCAGTGGGGGCTGATCGAATCACACGTACTTGCATGACTTCATGTTGTACAAAATCGACCTATAAATACTTTCCATCAATCCTGTCTATCATCAGTTTAAGCCGTTCCGAAATTACATTTAAAAAGAGCTTATTCCTATTCGAAAGCCTTATTGTGCTTAGTAAATATTTATTTTTACTATTGTTTATGGACTTTATTATTACAACAAACATCTTTTTTGGATGTAGTGCATCGTATAATAATGAATAAGAACAATTTAATTAAGATTTTATTGTTTCGTGATTATTTAATTTATTAGTGTATTGAGAAGGGAATAAGGAAAGAAACTTGAAGGAAATTTTAAAGAAAATCATGCTTTGTAAGGAACACTGGTATTAATAATTTTTATTGATTATATAATTTTTAAATGCGTCTTTTTATTACTTCCGGTATAAAAAGAAAAACAAAACCTAATTTCTTAAATATTTTTTATGAAAAAAAAAAAAAAAAAAAAACAGAAAAGAGAAATTAAATTACAGAGGTGTCTTTTTTTTATTTATAAAAAGTTATTCAAGTATGTATTTTTTAGTTTTATTACGGTATTTCTAAATTTAATTAAATTCTAAACATAATTTAACTAAAAAAAATTTATTTTCAAAAAATGATAAACAATGATCAACACTTTACGAATAACATTTAAAAAGAATTTCAAATACAAAATATTTAATTAGCTACAGTAGCCTATTATGAATTTTATAAATTTTCGTTAACAATGATAGGTTAAAAAATATAGATTCGTTTAATGAATTAATATTTTTTTTTTCTTACATTATAATTTAATTCATAATTGAGAGAATCAACAAATTAATTATTTGGATAAAAGATTATTACGACTACATACAGTATTATGAAATGTGTGACCATTCACTTGTTCACATTGACGAAGCGTTTGTTTCTTTGGATAAAGCGTTATCGATACCATTTTCTTTTTCATTCGGTGTCGTCGAGCTGTCCTTTATATCAGTTTTTACATATTCGTAGCTTCTGCACATGAGAGCAAAAATCGCCATCACCACCAACATAGCTCCGGCGTAAATAAAAAACATAGTCGACTGAAATTTGCGAACAATATTTTACTATAAATAATTGATTCGATAAATAAATTTAAAAAAAGGGGAAATAAACCTGTTTGCTTCCGAAAGGAATTTCTTCGATAATAATCACAATCAGGTTTCCAAAAGCTGTAGTGAGTAGCCAAGCAGCTGTTAAAACCGATTTCATGCTAACTGGGGCCTTAAACATTAAACGTCTCAAATGTAATTGAAATTTGATTTTTTAAAATTGAAATACAGTACCTGCGAATAGGAGAATTCTAAGCCAGTAATTGAAAACATGATTTCACCAGCTGTGATGATGATGTATTGAGGCACTTGCCATAACAAATGTACGGTATTTGGAAGGACTTCAGTTGACACTTGGAAGGAACTTATCTATTTAATTAAAAAAATAAAAATTATTAGCTATTCCTATCTTAGATTTTAGTAACTTATATATATTTACGTTTTTAGTTGCAGGATCAATTGCTAAGGCCACTGTAAAAACACCACCATTTTCGGCTTCGATGCTACCCAATAAGGTGTTAGTACCAGTTCCGTTGTTTCGGAGCCAAATTTCGTATCTATTAGAACAATATTATTTTATTAAGTTTTTTGCATTGAAAATCCCATATACTGGTAAATTTAATCTCTTACGAAGCGGAAATGACGGAGATATATTCGGTTGAACCTTGCGGCTCATTAATTTTTAAAATGTACTCGTTTTTGTGATCCTTTAACTGAATTACGTCTTCGGTTGAGAGTGACGCTAAATTGAAAGCGACTCTAAATTTTTTTTACAGGGCAAAATTAGTTTAAAAATTTATTTGAAGCGAGGTCTTAAATAAACAAACCTGACACTTGCGGAATTATCTTTCGGCTTTTCTTGCTTCTTTTGCAACTAAGAAATAATACAAAAAAAAAAAAAAATTAAGAAATTAGAAAATGTAACAAAAAAATTAATTTACTTGGATAATTTTAATTTCTTCATCCGTATTTGTCAAGAAAACGCTGTAAAAGGAATTACTGGACACGTTAAGTGTGAAGTTTTTCTCTCGTAAGCTTGCGCATCGAGGTAGTATCGATAGTTCCATTGCATTAATATTTCCGATATCCGCGTTTACGTCAAAACTCTGAATTAACATAAATTATGAAACAAGTTTTAAACATTTCCTCTATTACGGTACACTAACCGTGGCCTTGACAATCGTCACGTTATTGAAATATAGCGAATTTATTTGAATATCACAAGGCATTGAATTTATGAAAGTAATATCGATGTGTCCTGGAGCTAGATTCGCCGGTAGTGTTTGCTAACATAAATATGATTTTAACTTAGAAATTTAAAGTTTTTATATTGAAATATTAAATTTTTTCCACTTACTTCAATTTTAATTTGAATGAAAGCGGCCACAACAAAAGATAAAACTGCCAATAGTCCTCCCGCAAACATGCGCTTTAGTGGTCTTAAAATAAACTTTATTTTGTTAGAACAAAAAAAAAAAAAAAAGTTTTCAATTGAATTTGTTACTTGGTTAAAAGATTGCATTTGGCGAGTAAAGGATACACCGCGATGTCAAATACCGGAATAAAAATGAGAATGAGTAGTGGATTGACCACCTGCATTTGATCAGGTTGAATGACGTATGAAGATGACTAAATATAGAAAGAAACAAAAAAATTGAATTATTTTTTGGTTTCAAATTTTATAATGTTATTTTTAGAATGGCATTTTTTTTTACTAAGCGTCCGTCCATCTGAGTGGCCTGCAATGTCCACGTTGATCCTTGTTGATCGAACAAAGCCCAGAAAAACGGAAGTGGAATAAATAAGTACATCACTTTCAATGTTGCTCGAATTTCGCCGATAAATGTTTTATCAAATGTATCCTCGGCGTAATCTAACCAATGATCTTTTTTCACAGAATTCGATTTACTTTTGTTTTTTAAAGCGCGCTATAAATTAAAAGGGAGAAAGAAAAAAAAAACATTTTAATTTTCTTTGCTTTTGACTTAATATTTTATAAATACTAACTCCAATGCATTTTAAAACTTTGGCTACAAGGTTTCCTTGTGGAGGAATAATGCGATAAAGAGGTTTTCCACAAACAAATAAAACTAAAAATTTTTTTAAAAAAATACTGTATTAGAATTTTTAAAATTTAAGTTTTTTAAAAAAAAGTGTTTTACTGATTGAAACGACCATAATCGCAGCCGGGAGACCAAAAGCCAACGGAAAACACGTTTTACTTCCAAAACATTGAACACTTCCTTATTGTCAAATAGGTGTAAAAAAAACAATTGTTAAAAAAAAAAAAAACTGAGCTTATTGAAGTATTTTAAAGAATGAAAAAACCTCTTAATATTGGCGTAACATAAGTTGAAATTAAACTTCCGGCGTTGATGGAGAAATAAAAGATAAAGAAAAATCGTTCTCTAGCTCGTACCTGCAGTAGTAATTAACAAAATAATTAACATTTTAATAGTTGTCACCTACAATTATTGAAAAAAATTATTGTATTGACCTGATCAGCATCGAATTGATCTCCACCAAAGGCCGAAACGCACGGTTTGATTCCTCCCGTTCCCAGACCGATTAAAATCAAACCGAGAACCGATATAGGTCTGCAATCATTATTTATAATAATTATTTGTTACTCAACGAACAAAGCGTTAATTATCTTTTAATTTTTTTTTTCTATATTATGTTTTACAATCAGGTCAATATTTATGACATAAACTCACAACATTGGAAAGTTCAATGGTGGAGTAGCAGCCATTGATAAGACGATATTCCCCACGGCGTATAAAATAGATACATATAAGATGGTTCTTTGTGATAAAAAAAAAAAACAAAACAAATAGAATAACGGTAATTAGTTACGCTTTTTCTTTTTTGGTAAACATAATTGATATTTTATAATTACTTAAACTTTCCCAGTAAACTATCGGCCAACATTGCACCGAAAATGGGAGAAAAGTAGCAAAGCACAACGAACGCATGGTAGACTACCGTGGCCGTACTACTAGACAAGTTCAGTTGGTCAATCAGATATAAGTAAAGCACCGCTATTTAAAAAGATACACTTCGTTAATTTCCGTACATGTAATTAAATTGTTATTAAGAAGTTTAATTATTGTCAAATTTGAACAATGAGGTGGGCACCGACAAGCCATAAAATCTCTCAAAAAAATTTTTTTTTTTTACTATTTGATAAAATATTTCTTTAATAGTTTTATTAAATTTTAAATTCAGTACATCTTGACAGCAAGGAAGACAGAGAGCCTTGAGAGGCCTCACTGTCACCCCTATACATGTACAGGTATGTGTTCATGCAACCAGAAGTACATGTAACTTAGTTAGAGTGGAAGTCACCCATCCAACTACATCCCAGGTCCACCATATTGCTTAATTTCGGTGATCTTAATAATTTAAGTGTCTGTCAAACTTTTCTGAGAGTTTATTGACTTTTTTCTTTACTTTAACGATTGTTTTTTGAAGTTTAGTTAGTGTTTTTTAGTGCATATCTTGTCATCTTGATGGATTGGTCTGCGCACGTCGCTGAATTTGTGAAAAAATTGAAAATGTGTAGTCTGGTTTATTTTTTGTTGTTTAAACTGTAGAAACGAATGATAAAAAGAGATGTCAACCGGAAAAGTCAGTTTAATCTTTAACTTGGTTGTTTAACTGAAATTTAATCCATGAGTGAACATTTAAGTTAAAACATGTAACTGGGTGACCACCATTATTCAATCGTTGAACGGTTTTTCACATTTTCAATTTTATCAAAATGGGTGGATTCCGAAGTAAATAACTTTTGTAAAGTTCAATTGAAAACTTTTTTTTCTTTTCTTTTTGAAAGGTGTTATTGATTTTTGAAAACTTTTTTTTTTTTTTTTTAAAGAAAAACAGAAAATTTGTGGTGTTATATACTAACTAAACATATAAACATTGCAGGTAAACGTGATTCTTATTTATAATAATAATAGAAAATGTTGTTTATGGTTTTATTGTTTACGTGATTTTACGGTTTCAATATTTATTATTTACATATTTTTAAAGTTACAGTATATCATTGTAATGTAAACAAATGATCAAAATGTAATTTTCAAAGCATTTTTATTTTTATTATTATCTTTATTCAATTTCTAGTTAATTTCACGCTGCAAACAAATTGAAATCTATGTTGAAACTCATTTTACTACAATATTTAAAATTTTGCCGGTGAAAGTCGAACGCAGGTGTTAAATTAATATCACAAGTTTAAAAATATTTTGTATTACTTACTTCTCATCCCATAGTAAGAAAATCTTTCGCAGAATTCATTTCCTACGATGAAAAATACAGACTTGGGAAAACTTTTTTTCTTTTCCACCTGACATTCAATTAAAAAGGAAAAAAAAAAAAAAAAAAAAACAAGTTAAAAATAATAATTCTCAGAACATGTCATGGTATTAACAAATATCAACTTTTCGAATATTATTGCATCAATAACAATTCACGGATATTCCCAAACAAGAAAAATGAAACCAAAGCTAATTTTATTTTCTAAATTGTAGTAATTGCTATGACGTTGTGTGCTAGTTGAAAACAATTATGTATCTTTACGCGCACTATACACTAGTATTACATTTTTTTTTTTTTTTAAAGTTATTTTTGGACATTGGAAATAATCTAATTTTTTCAATGAAAAATTAGAAATTGTAATAAGTAATAACTATATTTAGAATATAAATAAATATTGTTTTAAATATATATATATTTCTCACCTGTAGTTCTAGCTTATTTCCTTCCATTATTTGTTAATTTCATTCAAGTTTGAAATTTAATTCTATTGTTTTGAATTAAAAATATCCGTTTTGAAGTGTCAACATTGACTAAAAAACGCGACTTTCCACCGCTTCGATTTTTTCAAAGAATGTTCGATCACGAAAACACGAACAAATAGTTGCCAAAAAATATTCAATTGTGAGCAAAGGTTGATAATTATTTTTTTCTCCCCAATATAATTTTTTTTTAACAATTTTGAATTGCAGAAGCATAATAAACCAGCGTGCACGCCGCTGTTCGAGGTTATTCTACCGTTCAGGTACACGAATGATGCTTCGATACTCCACAATCGTGCGTGTCCCGTCCGGGCCAACCAATCAGGTGAACGCCAAAATACGTGAAATTAAAAAATACCCAAAACCGGTTTCAATTTCACGAGGGATCATTTTTTTACCTCATTTTTCGATGAATGTCGATTTGGAAAAGGGTTGATACCTTTTTATTTTCTTTCTGTTTTCGAGAGAGAGATTCCGTTCACGCTCAGCGGGAAAAATTACCGGATGCTCATTAACCTTTTCAAGTTTTCTCATTGGGTAAAATAAAAGAGGATTTTCGAAATTTTAAAATACACTCTTCTGATTTGACGAAAAGTAAAGAAAAAAAGTTATGGTACCGGGATCTAAACTTTTGAAACGAATATTTTCCTTGTAAAAGTTTTGAAATTTATTATCGGGTTAAGAAACTATGATAAGCTTAACATTCACAACTAGATTTTCAATATGGATTTCGGAACAAAAAAAATCTACCGGTACGGTATGTTATGTTAGAATATTTCGTCATTTTTTTTGTTTTTTGAAGGAAATCTGTGTAAATTGTTATTTTTAATTTATTCAATAAGTTAATTGAGAAAAATCTACCGGTACGGTATGTTAGAATATTTCGTCATTTTTTTTTTGTTTTGTTTTGTTTTTTGAAGGAAATCTGTGTAAATTGTTATTTTTAATTTATTCAATAAGTTAATTGAAAAAGATTATTATTTATGATTGTGTAAATTTATTTATGGGAAATTATTTTAGTTTGAGTTCATCAATAAATTTATTGACAAAATTTACGAAATAGCCACAGTATTTAATTTGAATTATCTAAAAATAATGCGGTTTTTATCGCTAATGGTTTAACAAGATTATTATTACTTTTGAATTTTTAAAAAACGAAAACAAAAAAACAACAGCATTGGAGTAAACTTATTACCGGTATTTTTAAAGTTTATCATTTAATTTTTTCCACTGCTATTCGTACTGTTTATTCTTACGATGTTTCATATCCGTTACTTTACATTGAAGATTAGCTACTGTAAGCTTAAAATATAAATTTTAACTATAAATCACCATTTCCTGTAAACTTTAAAGAATAGTATTGAGAGTCTATGACCATTAGTCATCCAATTAATCATTTTGTAAATTTCAATAATTTTTGAGCTCTTGAAATAAAAATCACCATCACTTTTTTAAACCTTTTTCAACATTTAAATTCATTTTAAGAAAATAAAAAAATAAAAGATTTTTTTTTATTACCGGTAATAATTTTATAACGACATGACCATTAATATTAAATTTATTACGGTAACAAGTGATCTTAGAAATTAATTTATTGTATGTACACCAAAAAAAAAATGCTGGTCAATTAATAATTAATCTTTAAAAGCGATGATTAACTTTATGAAGAAGTAGCAATAATTTTTACTACTAATAATAAATGATATTAATCAGGTTACGTACTTGCATTGAATTACTAATTACGTTACTAGGTTTTAAATGAATGAAACGCGACCTTCCTTTCTAAAATAAATAAATAATGTTATTGTTATAAAGAATTTTTTTTTTTTCTATTTTGGAATTCAAAATGGTTGCGAGTTGACCTGCATATTAATAAAAAAAAAAAATTTTTTTTGAGTGCACCTACCTGTTCCGGAAGGAGTGGGTCAACCCAGCCATCGCTTTTCCTATTACGTAACAGGTGGCTGTCTTTCGGTGTTCCAAAGTAATAACGGCAATTATGTGACAGGAACGGCAATTCAATCGAAGAATGCAAAAAATAAATAATACAATGAGGAATTTATTCGGAACATATGGCACGTATAATGACATTAAAATAAGCACCTTCCGAATACGTAACAATGCTGGCACTGCTTGAAGATCGAGAACCACACGCCGAATCAGATGGTGTCGGTGAAAATTCCATGCTTTAATAAGTTAAATCGATAAATAATCAATTGAAAAGTCGAGGAAAAAGTGAAAGAGAAAATAGAAACTCCGGTGTCACGTGTGTACGTTTATGTTGACGGAACAGCACATGCCGCGAAAGCAACAGCGTTAATGCTGCTGCTATGCTACTACTATAGCCTCGAATGAGGTTACCATTGAATGCCTACTTTATTCCCATGCAGCTAAATTTTAAGGAACAGACATTTTTTAATGAGATGATTAAGATGGGTTCAAACTTCATGAAGGAAAAAAAAGTTAAGAACGCTTATATTATTATTCGGATAAGAAAAATGTGTTATTTTAATGGAAAAATACTTTTTTCTTTATCTTTTTTTTTTTTTTTTTCAGTTTATACATAATTATTAATTAAAATAATAATGTGCGTATTTTGAAGCGGGTACAGTCGAACTGTTGGCATCAGTGGGTTTTCGTCACTTGAAACTCCGATGCATAGGGTTCAAGGAAGCTAATCTTTTCCTCCTCGGATTTCAACTCAATTTATTATTATTTTTTTTTTTAAAATAATTGTTTTCTATTTCCAGAATATCACGCCACGTATCTTACTAATTCACCGCGTTGCTAATGTTAAAATAGTTTTAAAAGTACAGTATTTATTAAAAAATAATAATAATAATAATACCTGTAAGAATAATGTAGGGATAAATTATTTTTATTAGAAATAAAATTTACAAAGTTGATTTCCATTCAGACTGTTTGCATTGCTTACAATTGTTAGCTTGCGAATTATGTTTTATTTAATATTAAATTACATTTTAATATTTAGTTTATTTTATTTTAATTTATGTTACTAATATTTTTTTCAATTTATTTCGAGCAAACTTTTTTTTTTTTTTGTAACTTTCAAAATAAAGCGCGAAATACTTTACTTGTTCAGCACTAGATGGCGCTATATTATGTTAGATTAACATCAAAATTCAGAAGCGCGGTAAGCGCCACCTATGTAGGAAAAAAAGTTTTTGTTAAACTTGAAAATTGTTTCCAATTCGGTTATCAATCGTTGTGATTATACGGATAATACGGCAGGTATAATTAGATAAAAGTTTAGACTTAAGTTGTCATATTAATGTTTTCCCAAAAATGTGCGCAAGTTTACGAAGTGTATCAATGACATTAATCGGGGCGTAATTTCCGCGTTAATGCAATCATGTGCTTAACAACAAAATTTTCAACGAGGATTTACGATAAGTTAGCCAACCATCGGCGTTAACCTTCAAATTCATCATTAAGTATCCAAACATTATTGTGTGTGAAAAGTGTTAAATCGTTACATCTCGAACGAGTCATTCTCCCTTAATTAATACAAATATTTTAAACGAGCGATCAAATCCATCGAATTTTAATTCAAAAAATTTTTCTCTTGTTTCAACAAAAAGCCGCGAGTAGTTGTTTGATCAGCCGCATGGTGCGCGTTCGATTATGTAACCCGCGAGACGCGTTTTCCGATAGAGGTTGCTGTTAGAGGTAGACTACCCAACGCGTCGAGTGGGAAGTTGTGCAGCTTTGACACTGAAGTTGTGTAAGTGAATTGGGTCAGTGGGTCTCCGGATGGAACGTTGAAAACAGCGCAAAGTATCGGCGCGTTAACAAAAAAAAAAAAAAAAAACAACCCCCTATACCGTACACAATGGATAATAATTGACGGAACCGGTAAGAAGACGAATCAGAAAAAATAGATAATTATTATTTCGCTCGGGATCAAATCCAGTGTTAAAAATTTCTGTGTCATTTTTTTTTGTGATTAAGTAACGTTTCTAGCGCGGGTTCGCATACACGAGAGATAGCTCGATCGAAAGAAGGTGAAGAAAAGAGAAATACAGCCAAGCACGTTAAAAGTAAGAGGTAGACTCAACACCTGAAGCTAAAAGGTACCCTTGCTCTTGAGAATAAGCGACCATGTTGAAGGATACTCGTGTTTGGAATTGCCCTAACCATTTCCACGCATCTTCCATCCGCCTCTGCAAATTACTCCAAACTAAGCTGGATTATTCCTAAACCTTAAAAGTAAAAAGGTATAATATATTTTTTTGACATTCTTAATAAACCCGCATTAATAAAAAAAAATTTTTTTTTGGGGGGGTAAGAATATACGTGTATAAAAATAATCTATCGATCAGAGGAATTGTATCCGCTATACAGTTACATGTAGCAGCATTGTTTATTTATAGCACCTCAGCTAGTGGACACCAGCGATTTATGTTTTATTTTAAATTAAAAAAAATATATATATATAATGTCGGCGTAGAATGATGGAGATGGCCTTGGCCTCGTGTTGAAAGAGCTGTAGAACGTTGGGTTGTATTCGAGCCCAGGTTTCTACTATGCCGCAGCCTGCTTGGTTTAGCTTAGGGGTAAGGAGTTTGTTACCAACTGACATCATCTCTATATACATTCCTCGGCTGCGAAAAAGCCCCCGACCACGCTACGTTTAGATCAGCGATGGGATTGACGAAAGCTCATTGAGCGGTGAATGGCCCGTTCGAGTGACATAAGCAACTACCAAGGCCATTCTTTTTTTTTTTTCATTTTTTTTCTCGCCTCATACTTTATTATTATTATTTTCATGATGTATTCCATGTCACATCGCCGTCTTTACACGAGTTTATTATACAGAAGTTTTAAAAAGATTTTTTTTTTCTTATAAAAAAAAAATATACAGACAGTATTACATATTATGTATTAGGAATGAGGAGGGAAGAATTTCAGATCTTAAGTTTTATGAAAGGTCCGTTTCATTTAATTTTATTTTACTGGTCTAATTAAGCCCTGATCGATGCGGTGGAGTTTTCTTTAATGAAGTTAAAAACAAAAATGTATGTTATGGTATTTAATGTAGAATAATTATAAAGACTGGAGAAAGGCTGAAATTGATCTGTGAAATGTCTATACAGCGAACGTTAATGTTATGAAACCGTTGATAAAATCAATTTTTTTTTTCTATTAGAAGTTCCGGCTACATGTATAATTATAAGTTTTTTTATGAATCATAGCGGAACGTTTGTGATTTATAATAATATAAAAACAAGGTTTTTGGTGGAAAAATGATTGTGAATGATAGGGAAATCTAAAAATGTTTGATATTATTTACGAAGCATTTTTAAGAATGGAAAACATTTTTTTTCGTTATTTAGTAACAAGTTTTGAACTGTGGTAAGACCAAAAAAAAAATAAGTTTGAAGGTGAAAAAATACATTTTCTAAATTCACTGAGAATTTGAGTGAAGCACGAAAACTGGGGGACGTGCTAACGCTAAGAGCACGAAGATTTGAAAAGGATTTCTTGTAATATTAAATTATTATTTTACGAAAATTTTCTTATCGATTTTAGCCATTTTTCCTTCTCTTCTAACGATTTATCGATACCTCGACCGTAACGAGTTTAGTTGTATCGGCATTTCACCGAACATGTACTGTATTTGAGGTAGAAGAAGGATTCATAACAGTAATTTTGGAAAGGGAGTTGTTGAAGATGTCCAGACGGCAAGTTCAAGGTTACGAGCTGCGTTACCTGCATCTTCAAACTGAAAGTAGGATTAGGTTAAGAAATAAGTAGAGAGAGAGAGCGAGAGAGAGTTCCGATTAGCGAGAAATATATAAGCTTTTTTTTATGTTATGAAAATGGCTTTTGCTCGAAGCGTTTCGAGGCGAAGCCTGCTCATCAATCTATTACGTCATCGTAGCAGGTAAAAGCGATAGTATGTAATATTCAACAACGTCTGCTGGATTTGTTTCGTCGTTGTTGTTTTTTTTTGTTACGTAATTTTACACCTGTGCGGTGTTGATGCGGCGATTAGGCCGCTGCAATTATGAATCAATTTATTTTTTATGTTTACAGTACATTACTTATTGGTTATACGTCACGCGAAGCACACGCGCTTTTTAGAATAGCTTCAACTTTTAGCAATTTGCGGGTAGTTTAATAAAAGCACTATGATGTAATCATTTAAGCTTACGTTTTATAATATGTAAATTTTTTTTCTTAAAAATATGAAGTAATGGCGTTCTGAGACCGGTTTGTCTCGTAGAGTAATGGTAGACTGTTACGAAAAGAGCTTAAGCTCTTTTTGAGTAGTCTTTTTCTTCGTCTCCCTATACTGTGCTTATTAGATTTATCTGCTTAGGAAATGCAGACGAATGATTCGTCGTTTTAGGCTTGAATGAGACTACTTTGTTAATGGTTTTTTGATTGGTTTTCAATCGAAGCCAAAGACGGGACTGATAGCGCGCGTTGTATTATGAGATAGCGAAATAGGTTCATAAGAGTACTGTATACAATAACATACTGATATAACTTAATATAATTTTTTTTTTATATAGTTTTAGATGTGTTATTTACGGTAAACCTTCCATTAGCGTTAGTGTCTTGTTTCGCTGAAACCCTTGCGCAATTCTAATACGCGCTAATAATTATTCTGAAAGAAAAAAAATACGCACATAAAAATTAATTTACGCAAATAGATTATCATCTTTAGTTTAACGAAATTTTTAGTATCGTACTGTGAACTAAGTGTAATAGGAATTTTGAATAATTAAGAGGGCATTTTTATGCAGAATACTGTGATTGCGCTGGGAGTTGATTTTTTATTTTAGATTTTCAGAACAAAATTATGTGCTGCAAAAGCTCTTCTTTGCTCTCGGCGGTTGATAATGAAAAAGAAAAAGTTTTGATGCATCGCGCAGCTCGAAATTGAGGAAAACGTGCATTTTTCAGTACAGCATCTCTTGTACATTTATAAAAAAAGAATGCTAAGGGAAACATTTAGAACTTTGATAATGCGTTTATTGACTACATGCATTTTAATAGACTTTTAATTTGTAATAGTTTACGGAAATTTTGATGGAGTTTGAAATAACTTGTGTGTAAAAAATCTTTTGTTAACGTTTTATTTTAGAAGTGACAGGTAATTCAAAAGATGATTATAAATATTTGCAAAGTCGGTAAAGTGTTATAGTGGAATGACGTCAATGTTTGACTAGTGCCTACATAATATTAATGCCTGGTTCTCAGGACGAGCTTTCAACCCGAGCAGAGAGCTGTGTTAAATTTTCGTACTTTTGCTGCAGCTTTTGCGTACAAATTCAGCAAGTGTTTAGATAGACGTTACTAATGACAGATGGTTGCGCAATGTAGTTAGTTTCGATAATTGAAAGCGTTAAAATGTACAGTAGCTGAATGCCAGCTTGTCACACTGAATACGTGCACATCCTGAGACCCAGGCATAAAAAGCTATCAAAACATTGAAGAATAGTTTGCAACAGTTTTTACGTACCGGTTTATAAATATTAAAGTAAAGAAAAAAAAATTTAACGTTCCATGTTGGTACGGGTTCCTTTTTGCCAGTTTCTAACCATTTGAGTCTTAAAATATATTATAAGTTCTACAGTATTTACAAGTAGTGCGAAAAACGACGTTGAGGCCTTTGCTGATTGGCCTTCAACTTGAAACGGTTCATTTTTTTTTTTTTTGCTGAATCTTATACAATATACGTTTTTGGCTTGGTTGCCATTCATTCCTCTCTAGTACATTATTCACTGAGTAAATGTATTCAACGCGTTCAATCGTTTGAAACAATAAGATAATTATCGCAGACGCTGCTGATATTCCCGTTGCGTTTTATAAAGTGCAATTTAAAATGTTAGATGGAATAGAAGATATAGCCTCTTGTAACTCTGACGGGGTTTGTGTTGTTTTTTTATTTTTAAATAATTTTACGTGAATGGCTTTTTTATTTAAATAAGGTCGAGCTAGTGTAAAGATTGGTTCAATCGGTTCATGAGCATTTGCGGTTTTGCTTTTAGTTATTGCTTTCCTAATGATTTTATTACAGTAATTTCATAAAGCGAATTATCATGGGAGAGAGTTGGTGTTCGTTACAGTACATGCATATTGAAATTTCGTTAAAATAAGATTAAGCTTAGTCTAAAATTGATGTGAGAGTAGTGAAGGTAGGAGGAGTAAACTAAATTTGCTTACTACCGTATTTATTAGATATTCTACACAAAGTGTTAATCAGAAGTTACAAACTGAAATTTTTTTTTGTCTTTTCGTTCTTTGTCAAATTTAGCTAAAAAAAAAAAAAAAAGAATTAAGCCAAATACAATTTATTTAATACATTAAGATTAAATTTAAAAGTTTATATTTATCATACCGGTACATTAACTAAAAATACATGATTAATATTATACAAGTATCAAAGAGTTTCAATAGAAATTAATTTTAGCACCATGTAACAAAGACAATAATGTATTACTGTAATAATGGAATTTAGTGTTTATAATGTCGCGGAGCAGAAATTTGTCATGTTGCGAAAAACTTGCGTAATTTGTAGCATTACGGTATGCAGGACAATTATTTTATTTGACTCAAATTTAACCACGTTTCCACTCCAACGAAAAAATTTGTCTTGAAAGAAATTTGGAAGAAACTTTGACCAGTATAACGAAACATTGAGAAAAAATTCTTGTAAATTTCCATGCATTTTATTTAAGCACTAACAGAATAGAATGTTATTCAAAAATGATTACGGCATCCTTTTTTGCCTGATTTTCGTTTGTTGTAAAAGTTTTCTCTTTTTAGGTATTTTTTTTTACTACGGTAACGGTTTTTAGTGCATGTATTAGAGATTAAATTGTCTTCCTCTCACCTGTTCAACAGTCGTTTTATTTTTTATTCAGATTAATAATTATTTAAGTTGTAGGCCTACATTGATATTGACTAGAATATGATTTTTATCATCTAATTAGATAGTCAAGCAACGAATTCCGCAAAATTGTTGCGGAAAGATTTATTTTACAACCCTAGATAAAATACTGTGCATGTACAATGTATTTCGAAATACACTGTAGGCCTACTGTAGGTTTACAGTAATAATTTATTTTTTTACCTTCGAAATTTTTTGAAGAAAAGAGCAAGAAATCGCGCGAGTTTAATTTTTGCTTAGTTATGGTTAAGTTAGGCATTTCGGCATAGCAACGCAGCGGCTTAGCCTAACCTTGACCCCACCCACCCTTCGTCTCTATCAACTCAGCCTTCTCCGTTCAAGTTCAATGCCAAACATTAACATCACATTTACAACCATCGCAACGCACTGGGGATTCTATAAAAAGTCGAATATGAATTTTCACGTTGGCCAATTCATTTATCATTTTTGTATTTATTTATTTAAATCAAATCTGCATGCTTATTATCGACAATAAAATAGATGACGTATTTTTTTTTTTTTTTATCAGTCGAATTTGATTTTTACGGTTGCGGTATTCAGGAAATACGTCGAGTGAAAAATGGGAAGGGAGTTTTTTTTTTTCTTTTTTAAAAAAAGCACTCCTACTATTTTCATTGTGTGCAGTTGAATTATTTTATTAAAGTTTTAGTTTAAAAGTTTACTAAATACTGTACATGGGGAGATTGCGTAGGATTATAAATAGAAAATTAAAAAAAGCCATAAATGCTGCGTTTGTTTTCATTTTTTCCTTCTGCATCTTCTTATTTTTTAGCTGTCCCGAGTTTTAGCACTGATACTAATGCGCAAACCAAGCATAAAATTTGATGCCAGTGCCAACTTTTTATAATCGTGGCATTTTATTTATTTTTTTTTTTGTTATTCTTCAATAAAATACAATAATAATAGGTCTTTATTATTATTATTTTGATGTGCGTTTAGGTAAAATAGACGCGTTCGCTATTATTATAAACATCGGTAAACTATATAACTGACTTTTTCAGCCGCACAACTTTGTAGCCATTCGAGATTAATAATCTAGATTATTATCGATTACGTTTATTGATTTACATATTACATTATTGTAGCTAATGCAGTCTTACTACACCTTAGTAGACCTAGCGGTAATTCGCGAACTAAAAGCGTCGAGGTAGAGAGAGAGAGAAATGCTGACGTCAAAACGCGGTCACAATATTATTTTTAGAGAGAAACTTTTGTTATTTTTCATTGAAAATGCGGTACCTAAAGTGTTGGTTAAAAATACTTGTAATCGTAAATTTTTCGAAAGAGCATAATTTTAAAATGTTGCACGGGCAAATTAAATGACGAGGTACATTATATTTTACAGCCAATTTTTAATAAAATTACATGTATATTAAACTTGTTTATTATTAATTAATTAGAATTATTATTATTATTGCAGTGTGGGTATAATTGGAGAAGGAGATATACGTTCGCTTTAGGACGACAAAATCATGTCCGTCATCCATAACACGGTAATAGTGGCTCAGGTGAAGCAGGAGCAAGATGAAGTTAGTGTAGGAGTAGGTGAGAGCATGGAGTCGTGCTCTCCGCCAGAAGTTGGCCACACTTCTGGCGCCGCCACACCCGAAAATCAGAACGGAGAAGCGGAAGCGGTGCGTTATACTCACCGGAGAGGATCGAGCGACGGTGGACGAGACGATGATTCGTCGATCGGAGTTCCGGCACCTAAAAGATTGCAATTGGGAAATCACAAGTTGAGGTATAGCGTGGAAGAAGGGCCGGTCTCCCCACTCACTCCAACCAGTCCTGAGAGGCAAGATTCGTTCTGTTCGAGTACTATTCCTGGCGACGGACCTTTAGGACTCCACGACCTCAGCGGAAAAGACGATGACTCTCCCAAAAGGCTCTGTTTAGTGTGCGGGGATGTTGCTTCAGGTTTTCATTACGGAGTCGCCTCTTGTGAAGCTTGTAAAGCTTTCTTTAAAAGAACGATTCAAGGTGCGATTAATTTTGTTTCAATTATGTTTGCAATATAATTATTATCTTTTTGCTTAAAATATTATATTTTGGTCTTTAGGAAATATTGAGTACACGTGCCCAGCAAGCAATGATTGCGAGATCAATAAAAGGAGGAGGAAAGCTTGTCAAGCTTGTCGTTTTCAAAAATGTTTAAATCAAGGGATGCTTAAAGAAGGTAGCGCTTATTTTTTTTAAAAAACGAAATATATGGCCGGATTCATAATATTTGGAAAATATTTTTAAGGCGTTAGATTGGACCGCGTTCGAGGTGGAAGACAAAAGTATCGCCGAAGTACTGATTCTCATTTTCCTGCCGTTACATACCTCACAAAAAAGCAACCTATCGAAGGTAAATTTAAAATTTTTTTAGAAATTTATATTACAGTACATATTTTTAATGCACCCAACTTTTATTACAGATAATAAATTATTACGAGCACTGGCATCTTGTGAACCCGAGCCTTTATATGCCAGTCCCGATCCCGCGATTCCAGAATCAGAAAATAAACTGGTTAGCACTCTTAGCGATTTAGTGGATCGTGAACTAGTGTGCACGATTGGTTGGGCCAAACAAATTCCAGGTTTTTTAATTATTTTTTTTTTAAATTTTATTTCAAACATTTATTATAAGTTTATTTTTTTTTTAAAACAGGATTTACTGAGCTATCTTTAGACGATCAAATGAGGTTGCTGCAGAGTTCTTGGGCAGAAATTATTGGTTTAAGTTTAGCTTACCGTTCGAAGCATCTTTCTACCAAACTACAGTTTGCCATCGATTTGGTAGTTGATCACAAACAAGCTAGAGATTGTAAAGCGGACGAGTTTTTTAATCACACGCGTCAAGTAGCGGAGAGGTTAGAAACTTTATCCGTTCGTCAAGAGGAATATCTGTTGTTAAAGGCGTTAATTCTCGTCAACGCAGGTGAGAAACTTGATAGAATTATTTTATTATTAACGTATTACTAATGACTTATGCTTCAGATGTTCAAGTGGATGATAACGAAAGTGTAAGAAAGCTTCGAGAAACTATTATTAAAGCTTTGAGTGAATGCGTAACTAGTTTGAGGCCAATGAGTTTGGCCAACGTTCACGTGCCCAGTCTTCTACTTTGCTTGCCTTCTCTTCGACAAGTGGACGCTACAGCTCGCAAATTCTGGACAAACGTGAAACGCGAAGGGCGTGTTCCTATGCAGAAATTATTGGTGGAGATGTTGGAGTCTCATTTGAGGTAGAACTCAACGCGCGCGCCTTTATAAAAAAAAATAAACATTATTTGCAGGTTCTCTCTCCCTCATCTGCTTGGTCTTCAGTCCACGAAGATTCTGTAAATATATAGTTAGGTGAAAGGAGTTCATCTTTTTTGCAATTGTTGTTCGGATAAACGAGGTCATATCACTCAAAACTTACATTTTTTTGGTTAACCCACGGAGATGATTGGTTGTCTGCCTCTTAAGATTTGGAGAACTGTTAATCTCGCAGTAATTATGAATACAATGGCTTAATCGAATTTTGAGGCACTTAAAAGGTGCTGTTGTGTGCTCTGGATGATGCCAAAAAAATTTCTAAACATTTTCAAATCATTATGAATCATGATACAACATTTTTTTGTTGATTGTTTTCTTTTAACTAACAGATAAGTAGCGTAGAACAGATTTTTAAAGTTATTTTTTTAGTTGGCGATTATAATATTGAATTTATTCTATATCGAGAGCGGAGAAAATTCTATTTTTGAATATCGCCAGTTTCACCCACCTTGATTTTATCTATATTTTTGACTAGGGGGTAATTATGGTAGTAGATCTTAGAATGATGTTTAGACATTGTTTGGAAATACTAAAATTGATCGAATTTCAATTTTGACAAAATTTAGTGCTTTCAGAGTTTTTATTTCATTTAATTCTGTCATAAAGACGATTATCTAAATTACCCAATAATTATGTTTTGAAGTTCGCACTTTTTGACAAATTTTAAAAGTTTTATTTGATTTATATTAAATATACGTCAAATCGCATATCTGACCAGATACTTCTATGGCATCTACTGTTTGGGCGTCTTTTTTTTGGAAATAGAAACCAATTTCTATTCAACATGATTGCTGATGAAGTTGTATAAATATTTGCTCACAATACTCTTATAAATAGTTCCTTTATTATAACCTATGTATAAAGATTAAACAAACCCGAATTAATAAACAAAAATGGAAAAAATAGAGCAAAGTGATAATCGCTATTTTTTTAGTCATATGCATTATAAAAATTGTTAAATAGTTTGAAATAGATTATTTTCTCGACAATAATGGTACAAAAAGCGGTTTTTTTTTTTGGATTTATTCAAAGTATTTTTATACTCTTAACAAATTTGGCGAGCTATCTTTGGCTTAGTACTATGAGATAATTACAATTTATATCGCAACGACATTCTCGCAAAATGTTTTTAAAATTTTAACGCAAATTTTTTTTTTAAATTGATCCTTTCATTTTGAAAGTCCAATTACAGGTAGTTAGTTAGAAGTATTCGCAGAGAGGTTAATTTTAATTATTGGTTAAAAAGATGATTTAGTTTGAGCAGCGAAGAAATTTAGCACTGTGCCGGTAGGTAAATCGATAGGATGCTCTATTTGATCCATGCAAAGGCACAAGTGGTTAAAAGTATAAAAACTGTAAATGCTAGCGGTAGATTTCAATAGCGACTGACAAGTTCACACGTTTAATATAGCTGCTGTTTTTGTTAACAATTTGGCTTAAAGCCTTATGGCACTCATGAATATCGTGCTATTTGTTTTGAATGGCAAGTTGTCATTAATTGCACTCGTATGCTCATCTCAGTTATTAAACTAAAGGCAGCTTTATCCATTCGTTGAATATAAAATTTAGAATTAATTGTATAAAAGGTGCAATAATATGAGCAGATATAAACGTATTAAAAATCAATGTTTATACGCCCACCTATTCAACACCAAATAGAGGATTTCATCGCAATAACTTTACATCTTCTAATAATAATATTCTGGAAAAGATATTACATTTTACGTTTGCATATATTATTCTATATTGCAAATGTTTCATGAAATTTTTTTTGTAAAGTTTTGTCATTTGAAATCCTTTATGAAATCACTAGAAAAGTGAACGCCTTGTGCCATTAATTTTTTGATGGTTATCGTATTTGATGAACTTTTTTTCATCTTATAGTACAATAATGTTTATGTAAATGTATAATAAAAACTCTTGTTTCATTTATTTTCGATTTAAAATTGCTTAATTAATAATGCGGTTAATTATTATTGCAAACTATACGTTACAAAAATAATCAGATGAAGAATATCGAATATCTTTCAATTAGTGCTTTCTAAAAGAGCATTGGCTTGTAGTCTATACTCAATCGATAGATCTGTCATTTTAAGGTTTTAGTTTTTATTATTAACATTTTAGGTCTTATATTGCAATAAAAAAAACCCCCAAGGTTCAATTTTAAACTAGGCCTACAGTACATTTTTTAGTTTTTGTTATAAAAACTTTTGTTCATTTAAACAGACAAATTAGTTATGTTTTCAAAATGAATATACGGTACTTCATAATATTTTGAAAAGTTTTATTATTACTGTATTATTTTAAAACCATGGCTTATAATAGTACCAGTATAATATAAAGTATTTGTGTTAAAATAGGGCAAACATTTTATTGAAGTTTCAAAGTTAAAAAAGTTTACATATTATTATTTATAAAAGTAATTAAAAATTCGTTGAAAGGTAATTTAACAATTATTACTCCGAATATTGATTATTACATCATTTTTTATTGATTTTAATAAAAGATAAGTTCGCGTGCCGCATTTTTTTTTTTATTTTTTCTTTCATACTTTTGAGATTCACCATTATCTGTGAATGCATTGTTATGGAATGGGCGAAGTCGTATGAGCTCGTAAATGATGGCGCTCGTATCGACCCACGTGATCAAATAGAAACGCGCGAGCGTTCCCATCAGCAGTGAGCAAGGTAAGAAAGATGGCGGGTATATCATCTGGCACATTGAAGAAGAATTTCCCTTATTTCCGTCAACAGCTTATGGCTGTAATTGGAAACACTAGCATAGTTGTAAAGTTTGTGTGCGTGACAGTCTTCTTATGTTATTTTTTAAGTTTTAATCAAACAGCTGTGGAAGTAGTTAGCGTAACGCCAGGTTATCTATTGCCGCCCAACTTTAGGATTTGGACGGCGTTCACACACTGTTTCCTCGAGATTCATTTCTGGCAGGTAGTATTATTACAATTTTTAAATTTGATCGTCGGATTATTTTTTTTTTTTAATAAAAAGATGTTATGAAATATTTAGGTGGTCGTAGACGTGGTGACGCTAGGATTATGTGGAAAATTAATGGAACCCCTTTGGGGTGCGATAGAAATGCTAACATTTTTCGCCGTGGTCAACGTTGGTGTAGCAATTTTATGTGGTTTCATCTATTTAATTGTCTATATGATCACTTCTAATCCTGACATCTTATTCGCCGTGCACATTCATGGTCTAACAGGCTACGTAGCAGCCGTTTCGGTCAGCGTGAAACAGATCATGCCAGATCATGTTCTTTTTAATTTTCCTGTTCTTGGGAAGATGAGAAACAGAAATATTCCGCTTCTGTGTCTTTTACTGTCAATTATTTTATGGCTGATTGGTCTGCTGCATAACACCTACCCTTGTATGTTCGCTTCTGGCTTGTACATCAGCTGGATTTATCTGAGGTTTCTTCAATATCACAGCAACGGAACGAGAGGAGATATGGCAGAAAGTTTCACTTTTGCTAGGTAAACATACCGGTAGTTAATTTATGAAAGTGTGCATTGTAAATCTAATGAAATGACAGCCTTATTATAATTATGATGCAGAAAGTGTTTTTTTTTACTGAATTAAATTAGCTAAAGTTTAATTTAATTTTGGATAAATCCTTTTAGTCCAAGATTGAATAATTTATATAGTCTACTTGCATAAACTTAATGAAATCAAGAAATTAATTTTTTTAATATATTTTTTTTTTGTTTATTTGCGTCAGATTATATTTTTATTTTTAGTTTAGATTTTATTTTTAATATGTTTTTTTTTAAGATTATTGTAATTTAGAAATTCTATTAATCAAAATTGCTGAGGAAAGATAAGCTACGTAAGCAATTTTTAATGCTGTAGGAACATTCAAGGAAATATTGATTGAACATGTATTTAGAAAAATATTTATTTTAAAAACGTTTGCGCAATTGGAAAGGCAGAAGTATTTTATCAGATTTGATATCTATCACAAATAAATCAGTTATTTTTGATAGTTTATTTTTATTTTAAATTCAAAGTTATAGTAAACCGAAAAAAGCCTCGATCGCTCAGGATTCGTGATTTTGAATTGACGCTTAAGAATGATTTTAAAATGAGATGTCAGGTTCCCATTAGTGTTTTTATAAGAATTTATAAATGCAAGTTTCAAATTGAATTTTGTAAAGTAAAAGGTTTAAAGCTATAATAATAATTGAAGAAATAAAAATGAAACTGGCTCAAATTAAGAGCTAAATGTAACTTATTTAATTGCATACTGTAAACTTGTATAATAAAAACTTCGTTTTTATTTTATAGCTTTTTTCCGAATGTTCTTCAGCCTCCAGTAGCCATTTTGTGCAACACTTTATTTCAATGTTTAGTGAAATTAAGAGTGTGTAAAAAACCAGTTCGAAAATACGACGTGGGTGCTCCATCTTCCATTACCATAAGCCTCCCTGGCACCGATCCTCACGATGCGGAACGACGGAGGTTAATCAATCGCCATTACATATTTTAATTTTTTAATGACATGTGAAATTATATTTTTTTTATTTGCATAGGTTAATTGCTCTGAAAGCCCTTAGTGATAGGCTAAGTAAATCTGAGCCTCAAACTAAGTGGCCATCGTTAGTGGACGACGATAATAGCCCCGTGAAACATAGTAAAACGGTAAGCTTTGTTCAGACGTCCTCGGAATCGAATCTGGCGACCAGCAACGTCGCTCCAGGAACTGTTAGTGTATCAATTGATGATAAAAACAAAGAAGACGGTGATGACCAGGTGTAGCAATGGAATGAGAAAAAAAAAATGAAATGCTATTTGAAAGCATTATTTGCGGTCCTTTTAATTTGGGGAAAATCGTGAGAGATTGTGTGTCAGTGCGCGATTTGTTTGTGCCCTTTTCATTTGTGAGTTTTACCACAGAGTCAATTTTTTTAAACAAATTTTGATTTGGATGAAAGAATGAATGAATTATTTGGATCGATCGTTATCTTCTCTTGTAAGTAAATACAAATTTAGTTTATTATCTCGATTCTGTAAGTATTGTCGCGATTTTGACTGGCATTTTCATTTATATGTAACATATAAATTCAATACATGGCTCACACGATTTTTATTATTTTGTTGGTCTTTCACGCAGTAGCTTTATTTACTACCTTTTTCTTTGATATAATAATATAATTCCATTTATTATTTTTTTCTTAGTCAGGAAAAAAAATTTTTTTGTGTGTGTTTTTTTTTAAAAAAAAAAAACTTGTACTCGGGGGTGAGCATTTGATCGTTAGGCGTTGATCTACACTGAATGACGTTTATTTATTAAAATATTTTATTGAGATTTATTTAGTAATTTATTTTCTAGAAATACGCAACGATTTAAAAATGACTACGGCCCAAAGCTTGCGATGTATTTTTATATTGCGGTCTGTGGTCAGTTTTAATACAAGTAACTTAGCAGTAAGTCTTTATTATTTTGTTCGCGGTGGCGATCATATTTTCATCTTTAGAACTACACTTAAACGTAAACGTTTTACTGAAATTGATTTACATGGTACTTTTTTCCCCGAGAGTTATTTTAAATTTATTTCTTGAAATTAATTACACAAATTTTATGAAACGGTTTTAAACATTAAGACCAAGCATTTCTACTCCGCAATTTTTTGAATGAAAATAATTTTACTAACATTGTGATAGTCGATGAAAAACGATGTTTTAAGATTATATTAGTAGGTGGTAGGCCTACATTTAACTTTGTAATAGCAGACCTAATTTATTTTTATATTGGGTGTGTTTATTCAAGGTATTCAACGTATGTTGTTACTGATCTCTTTTACGCTTTTACTTTATTTGTCAATCGCTGTTGTCATTTTATTTGTGTCCCAATAAGGAACGTCACTTTTTTTTATTTTGTTTGTTTTAAAGTTGGTAGGGGAAAAAATAGTACAACATGCACAGATAAATTATGGTTAAATAAATTCAAAGTTGTTTTGATGGGCTTGGCTTTCGCAGCTAATTCTTGTCGCAACTTATATAGGAAGAGGTTTACAAGATAAATTTAGAATAAAATTTTTTTAAACTACTGTACAGTAAATTAACTTGCAGTCAATTACATTTTGCGACTTTATATGGAATAAAATAGACGTGAATTGCATTTTAATGGATTTAATAATTATTATTATCAAGCCACATATACTGTAATTAAAAATTTATATTTCTTTTTTGTTTTAAAGTTTAATTAAAGATGTTGAGCAGATGTCAGTGGAACGAAATTCTTAAGGCAACGTTTTTTTTTAATTGACAATTAATTAAAAAAAAAAACGTTAAGTTAATCCATTTTAATATAATCAATTCTTATTGCGTCCTCATAAAGGTCACTAGAGAAAATGTAATTGATAACTTACTATGATATTTCTAAAAATATCGGAGATAAAAGAAGCCCATTTTTTAAAAAAATTAATTCGTTCAAAAGAAAATAAAAAAGTATTCAAAAACTGATTTCATAACAGACAATAATATTTTGAAACTTTTTCATTTTTCTTCAATTTCGTTAGACCAACTTTTTACTATACTCGTACATTGTACTGTACATGCATCTCTTTGATGTTAACTCTAGAAGATGTCGAGAGATGAACCTGAAGATGAGGTTTTTCCGTTAAAATCAGCTGTTTGTAGTCTAGACAAAACTGTTTCAAATCTTGACCTTTTCGTTAAGAATTTCGTGCAATAATGTTGTTCTTATTCGTGTGTACTGTATATAAACTACAAGCGCGGAATACACTCACGGATGAGTTAAAGTGAGTTAAGTATTTCTGTTTTGACTGAATTAAAACAAACGCAGGGGTTACAATGTCTACAACATTTGCTCAATCCAAACATAGGATGCAACTCAACGTTGCCATTTTAACGCTTGTATTTTATTTTTTTTTTTTTCGTTTACAGTTTCAAAAAAAAAAAAAAAAAAAAGGTTGGAGAAATTACGAGGAGCATGTGTTTGAAAAGATTTCTTATCTTTTCTTATCCTCAGCCTTGGCCCGTGCCCGATGGAAGTTTAGGGGATGCTTTTCCTATGACTCACCCATAAATCCTGCCTTAGTTTTTTAAGTGTACGTGGGCTAAATCTCTTGTACGTCATCCTTAATTTTCCACCCCAGCACTTTTCCATTCACTTTCAAACATCATCCATCTGGAATGTTTAAATTTCTTTCCAAATACATACGGTACTGAATAAACAGAACAATAATAGAAAAGGGAAAAAAGGAAGAAAAAAAAAAACAGTATAAAGAAAACTTTGTTATTATATTTCCTGAAAACGTATTTAATTATGAGAAATATAAAAATAGGTCTTCGATAAAATTATCTTTAGATTAAATTACGGTACAATAATAATTATTATTTTTATTATTAATAATAATTAAAGCATAATTTTTTATTTTTTTAAACCCACGCTTTCTGTTTTAAATACTAAAAGCGGAGTCAAATTAATAACTCATTTATTCAATTTCAAATTGAATTAGCTATTTAATTAGAAATACATGTACTAATATTTAATAGTTTTTTCCATTCATTACATAATATTATTAAGGTGTTAAAAGTAATTTCGTAACGAATTTTTAGGTAAGATGTTTGAATAATTTGGTTTTAATTTTCGACATAATTTTAAATTACGTTGCGTTAAATTAAAATTATTAATTAATACCGGTATTGAGCATCCGGGTTATCACAAATTCAATTAATGGACAGTAAAACGTTAGTACAACGTTATTAAGGCTAATGGAGACCTAGATTTGGATTTCCATGTTAATTAATTTCAGTAATCTGAGTCAATGACATTCAACAATAAAAAAAAAATGCTTTACGAGTAGTTTGAACGAAATTTAAAATTTTACGAAGATTAACGTTATTACCTTTAGGGAAAAATGATATGATCGTTATCACATAATTTAAAAAATATTTACAAAAAATGAAATAAAATCCTTTTTTTAAATACCGGTACATGTACAGTAGTTTTTTAGGCTGGTAATACCTGTAATAATAATTATTATTACCGGTTGCAGTTTAATAATAATTATTATTATTATTACCGGTAGCAGTTTAATAATTATAATCATTATTATTATTGAGAAAAATATATTTTTTTATAAATTTAAATTAGGTAATTTATGAAAGCAATTTTAAAATTTTTGAATTTTAAACATAATACAGTATCAATTGCAGAGGCGTCGATAAAATGATAATAAACGTAGTTTATCTATATAAGGGTTTGAAAATTTGAAATATTTATTGTGATTAATCTAGTTACGAAATTTTAGTGTTTTTTTTTTCTATTTGAATAAAAAAATAGTGTTATCATTGTAGAAAGTTCGAGGAAACCCCAAAGAAAAAAAAGTTTACCAAAACGACTTTTTTCAATAATGTGGAGGCGGAAAATGAGTGTTTTTATTCATCTAAAAATAAATGGGCGTCTCATTTACAGCTGTTTCTTTTCTCTCGAACTTTCGAAAATGTCTTCCAATATTCTTTATAAGGAATGAGATTTGGAGATAAAAGGCTAAATTTTAGCTAAATTTCCATCATTTCGACCGATCAAGCCGCCGAAGTAGTCAAGTTGCTTCTAACGTAATCGGAGAAGAAATTCGCTGACCTTTTTAAGTGTCCCTCACGAGGCGCCGTCTGATTCAAACTCCGCCTACCCAATATTAACTCCACCCATTGGAGAAAGGAAAAAGAAAAAAAAAAAACCTTGAAGTTGGAACGCCTCAAATTCGATTGTTTTTCGCGCATCCGTCATTCGCAGAGTTTACGTCGAGCAAAGTTGACGCGTATTTCTCATTGCATAAACATAAATTCTCTTTTTTTTAAAAAAAATTTAATAAATACTTAAATCCATCTTGAACGAAACAAAAATGGCTCCAGAAAGGAAAGTGCCCATCATGCGTTTAAACTCTTCAATTTTGGACACGGAATTCAACTCGCTTCGAGACAGATTCGAAGATGAGATGAATAAAATGGAAGACGAGATGAATAAATTTCGCAGTGAATTGGTTGCCCGTGAACAAAGTTACTTATCCAAAACAACTTCCAGGTAGGTCGATATTGATTATTTTACCCCCCACCGGGTATGAGAATACTGTATTTTTTATTAGTATGAGACTAGCGCGCGTGTATGTGTGTGACCATACATGTTTATTATTGATGCACGCGCACCTGTCTACGAGAATAAATAATTAATTAACGAATCGAGCGACCAGCGTGCTCGCGTATTTGTATGACCATACATGTCTTTGCGCATATCGGGGGTTTTGCATGCGTGCATAATCTCGACGACCTTGCGCCGTTTTATAAACGATTTGCGATTCTTTAAATTCTTAGGTAAATATAACTAACTATCTGAGCGTGTGAAAAGAGAGAAGAAGAAGAAAAAAATACTGTTGGATGATGAGCTCGACTTTATTTTCAAAGTTATGTTTAGCTCACTCATTGCCAAAACATTGGGGTGGAAAAAATAGGAGGGCTCTAGAATTGAAATTTAAATGACGTAATCGTGCGCGCGGTGCTCAACTTATTATTGCTCATTATTTATTATTATTATTTTTTTTTTATTTATTAATTCGTCGGTTGAATTTGACGTGGTAAAAATTTTATTTAACGATTGTTCGAAAAATAAACAGAGTTTAAATTGAGCGAGGAAACTGGCAAGAGTTGAGGGTATGACGTAATGGAAGCGCGCGTAACGCGGTGAAGTAGGAGCCTTTGCCAAAGAATTTCGAGAGCTACCTGTTAATATAAAAATGTTACAGGAAAAGAAATTGCTGCATTTGAAATTTAAGTAAATACTGTGTAGTAAAACCTCGTTAACGGTACGAAATTCTCATTACAACGAGATTTTTTTTTTTTTGGAAGTTCTACCGTAGGCTTGATTTTTGAACATTCTTTATGGCGAACGATTCTAAAATATAAATTTAAAGTATTTTTTTTTTACGAAATTTTTGTTACATTTATTTGTCCATTTTTTCTTGAAACTTTGTTTATGAAATTTTAAGGATTTGTGGGAGGAGCTTAGTGTTGATTGAAGGAGTAGGGCTTCATCTTTTGCCCTTTTTCTCACAAGAAGATGATTGATGCTGGGGATGTTGCGCTTTTTTTTTTTTTCTCCTTTCTTTTATTTCCCCACTCCCATCTTTACTCATCCATACTCTCTATCTACCGTATACAATGTCACAGCTGTTTTGTCTGAGTCACTCGGCTTTCCATCTCTCCCGCAGCCGGATAACGAAGATGTAGGGGAGAAACTCTTTTTGCTGTTTTTTTTTTTTTTGCTTTTTCTCTCTTGGTTTTCGAGGGAAGAAGATAAAAGAAACGTAAAATGCTGATGGAAAAGTTTGGGGATGGTGTGAATGGAATGAAGGCGGGAGGGAGTTTTAGTTGGTAGGATGGGCGGGAGAGAGGTCGTTGAGTCAGAAAAAAAAAATGAGTTAACTTATCTTTTACTGAATTTTTTTTTTTAATGTGGAGATGTAATGTGTGTTGTGCGTGGGGAATGGACACGTCACGCGGAGGAAAAGGAAAGGTTTGGGTGGGGGGAACAATATGCCACAGCACGATTTTTATTATTACAGTACAATGGAAATCTCAGCAGAACGAAGCTATTCCTAAGTTCCGGTTACAAAACAAAAAAAATATATACTGTATTATGTAAATTTTTGTTTACAAATTCCTTTAGTTTAAAAGAATTTAAAATTCGTTATACTGTACTATGCAGAACGAACGTTGTATGGCGAATTTTTATTACGAGTATTAAAGCTATCAAATTTGCTTGTAATTTTTCATCATTACCGGTATTGAAATTCGTTCTACAGTGATTTTATAGTATTATTTAACTTGTTTTTTTTTTTTTATTGGTTGTCATTGTTTGTGAATTGGTTATATCCACCCAGCGAGGTTGAACCGGCTTATGTTGTAATTCGGTGCGTAGGACGGTCGGACCGACGTATAATAAACCGGTCAAACCCGATGAACTGGTAGAAGGCCACTTACCATGTATGGCTATTGGAATTTGTTTCATCTGCGTTCCCAACATCATTCAAAGGGGTCGATACACTTTTAGGCTCATGTGGTTTTTTTTAAAAAAAATTATTTTTAAACTACTTTTCTTATCAGCATCGAAATATCAGCTAGAAAATTGATTAGCGAATGTTTTATCGTATTTTATTTTAGTAAAGTACCGGTATCCTATTATTATTAAAAGGAATTTTTTTTTTTAAAAAAAACAAAAACAATTGGTTCTAAATTTTTTACAAAATTCTGGCAACTAAATTAAAATTTGAAAGTTTTTCTTAACTTATTTTTAACATTACCGGTAGTTAAATTCAAATGAATAAATGACAATGTTGTTGCTTTTGATTCTTTTGAAGCGATAATAATATAGGCCTACATTACCGGTAATATTTTTTTTTTAATAAAAAATCGTAATTAAGAAATTTTAAGAATTTTATTTGTATTTGGGCGATACCGGTATCAGTCAAAATGTGATCAGTATTGCATCGTTTGTTTATTTTATTTTTGCGAGAGATTTGACACTTTTGTTTTTGTTTATGAACCCTTGCGTGTGATTTTGACATTTACACCAGTTGAAAATATAATAATATTATATTGTAATTTAATTTAGCTTGACTTGAATTCTTCGAGGTATGAAAATTTCGTGTTGCGACGTAATTTCTTACAACTTATTTACGTCACTGGTGACGCTTTAAATTTATTTATATTATATTCCGTCTTCCTGTTCTAAATTTACAAATTTATTTTTAGTTTTTATTTTAAAATACAAACAAAGTTTTATACAAATTAGAAAAGCTTGCGTGATTGCGAGTTTAGCAACGACCAAAATGCTAATCATTTTTCTTGTGAAGAAAATAAATACATGTGCAGTGAAATATTATAATGGTTGCTATAACCAAATTTTCAATATTAACTATTTAATTAACTTTTCTAAAATTATTATTGATTATTTAGTAAAATAACTACTTGTCATTTATTAAATTTTAATTGGTTATTTTAAAATTTGACTACATTTTTAAATATTTATCATTCATTTTTAACTTTTTGTATAACAGTGCGCACTTTTTGTTATTACTGTAGTATCCTACATATTCAACTGAAATTTTTATATGTCGAGCACTGTTAGAAATTCAATACTACAGAATTATTTATAAAAAAGTCGATGATTGGATCGATTATGGCTAAAGGTTGGTTCACTGTACAGTATAGGCTTCTGTATTATTATTCTTAAAAATCTGTTTGTCCGTTACTTATTTCGCAGCTCAGAAACGGCTTAATCAAAATCTTTAAAATTTTCACTGGCAATACTGCTGAAAATGCCCAAGTCAACGGGAAAAAAATCAAAATTTTATCAAATGTTTACAATTAGAATTGACAACGATTTGGCTCTCAAAGGCTAATTCTATGGCTCTCTACCACAATCAACGTTTTCGGCGAAAGAGAACCCTCTTGCCAATAAATAAACCGGTTACTTTCCTCACTATAAAATAATATTAAAAAAAAAAAATGTTTCAATGAAATAATTAAAAAGTTGTAATTTAACCCAAAAATAACGTTTGCTTGTGTTGTATGGTTAGTTGATAATGGTGACGGTAGGTGTCCTATAGTGTGTGACCGAAACCTATTTTAACTCTATCTCTTTTTTTTTATTACTAAAATGGACTTTTTTTCTTTTTCTTTGGTAATTTGGGGCTTTTTAGCAGTATAACGTCTAGCTCGACGACGTCTAGTGGCGTTGGAAACAACCACGTGCTATTGAGCGGCGGAAACACTACAGGAAATAGCAACAGCACGCACAAAACAGAATTCCACACGTGGATCGACGGGAAAGAATGCAGTTCCACACACAACGGCTCACAACAAAGGCTCGTCCTTTTACTCTATTCTAACCCCTTTACCCATCCCTCACTTACTCTCTCACTAATAACTGCACCATTTAGCTCAGCATGCGAGACGGCTTCATTTCTAATTAAAGCAAAAATTACAATTTAGGAACTTAATTTAATAATATTTTAATGGTTACTTTGTTTAATGACGTGATTGAATTTCGAGGTGAATCACGGCTGCGAAGATGAAATAAGTGCATTTTATACTGTAATTTGCTTTTATTTCGGCATAAATTCAAGTTTTTTTTTAAATATTTTTTTATTAACATTAAGTTGGCTAATTAATAAGATTGCACGTTTTCAAACTGCCGTGTATATTTTTTTTTAAATTGTTTTTTTTTTCGGGGGGAGGGAGATTGAAATGGTGCGTTTTAGCACTTTAGCTGTCTGTTCATGTACATTGTATCCTATCATCAGGTTTTATTAATGGCTAATGATGGCTATTGTTTACTCATGGGTTGGGTCTTCTTCCTGCGTTCACTTTTTTTTTTTTTTTATTATCGAATGACCCTGACGGCGTTCGTTCGATTTCTACGATGGCTCCGGTATATTTATCTGAAACCAAGCAGGAAGTGTGCACATGCTGTTTTCATTATTTTCCAGCAAAACAACATTGAGGTCGAATAGGAATAATCGATGACCTCGATTTTTTATAACTATCTGCTTATGGCAATACTTTTTTTTCTATTTTTATTTAATATACCGGTATACGTGAAGATTGAATTTAATTAAAATTAGGAAGAAGGTGTGAGACTCGTTTTAATTAAATTGCATCACCACACCTACTTCTATTATTATTGTGTATGGAATGTCGGGTCGCGAAAAAAGCAAGAAAGAAGAATAATAATTATTATTGCTGGCTAAGCATGTGTTTTTGCTTAAAGCAATTTAAATCATCTTCCTAATGTTAAAAAAATCTTTTACCAAACTCTTAAAAATCATTTGCCAAACCAAAAAATAAAATTAAAAAGAAATCACTTAAATTAGAATAAAATTAAAAAGACTGCAAAACACTCGTTAAACATACAAAAAAATCACTAGCCGGTATAAGATTAATCTCTAACCATTAAATAAAATTACAATAAACATTTATTAATTCTACAAAAGATATATTATAAAACTTATGTCAATTGCTAATTTAATAGACTTTTTAAACTAAATAAACTCAATCGTGTTCTATACATTGATATCTAATCACTAAGTAACTCACGCAACTAGCAGGTTATAAAATCTCAAAAAAAAGATTTATTTAAATCTACTAATTACATTACAGTATTTAAACCTGAATTTAGCTAGTCTGAATTACAGTACTGTAGTTATATGGGGTGATATTATGCACTTCCGGTTGGTGGCTTTTTGTGAGACTGATATTTTAATAAGTGTTTACATACCGGTACCGTACTTAATTTGTTTTTGGGTTTAGTAAACGATGTCTTGACGCTTACAGTGAAAAAAAAAATATATTAAGTTTGGTAAGCGCTTTTTAATTGCATTTTTTTTTTTTTTTTGCTATTTATTCTGCAAATATTTATTTTCTTATTTATTTATTTTTTGTTTTAGGTTTTTTTTTTAAAGTTGTCGTTTTTCGTTTTTGCTGTTGATGTTTTAAAAAAAGTTAATTGAGATTGTTTTGTTAAATATAGCTCTCCCACTCCTCCTCCGAGCGGAAGTGCTCCTCAGACTCATAAATCCGAGGTGCACACCTGGTTGGACGGTCTCCATTCGCCACTGATCCAAGACGGAGACGACGGCAAACAGCTCAAATTGCGGTTCGACGTCAGTCAATACGCTCCTGAGGAAATCGTGGTGAAAACCGTGGACAATAAATTGCAGGTAACGATCACTTTTCTCTCGTTCGACTGAATTTCTTTTTTATTTACATTTTGTTGTTCTCGTTTAATCACGCGTTCACATTCCTACCATAATAAATATTATTCATTCGTTATTCATTATTATTGCTGTTACAATGTATTATTTTGTATGATGGATGTCTCGCTGACGCTTATGCACCAATTGTTTTTAGGAGACCAAGGTCGATTTACGTAGGTGGGGAATTTTCCAGGTGAAATGAAGGGGTGGGTGCAGGTGGGTGAGAATACAAAAATGAGGGGCGGTTCCACACTCACACTTTAACTTAACACGGCTCATTAAAACAGTCGCACAATCTGTGTATTGTTCACGCCGCAGACCGGCAAAAAAGAGTGCGCCGGAAGTAGCGTGTTAATCTTTAAAGGAACTTTTTTTTTTTTCATAAAAAAAGTTTTTGTTTTGGAGGAAAATTAAAAATAAGTTTATTAATTTATTTAAAATTTTTGAGTGACGTAACTCACACACGGGTACGTTTTAATGCTTTTGTAGTAAAACTTCTGTACAGTGTACTGTACTCGTATAACGAAATTCAAGGTTGCGGATAATTATCTTTCCTTGAAAGTGAAAATTATTCACAATTGCAGGATAGGAAATATAATAAATTGCAAAATTAAATAATTGATTAAAATAATGATACTTAATTATGGCCATATGGTTGATAAACATAAAATCCATATACTCGTACACTACTCCCGCCAATATTTACAAAAAATATTTGTTGGCTAAGGATTTCTCTTGAGATTGTACTTTTGAGGTTTTACTGTATCAGCCAATATTACAAGTCGGAAGTTTACTAGATGTAGTGTATGCTGTTGCTGAATTTAGTCTTTCGAGAGAATTAGCTGTGCATCTGTTTGCCAAAATCACTTTCTCATCTTTTCAAACACGTATCAAAATAATGAAAACACCAGGGGGAAAAAAAACGTCAACATTTTAAATTCTACCCGTACTATCGCGAAACTTGCGATTTATTTTTTTTGGCAAAGTAGAATACATCGTTAGTCATGTTAAGAACTTGTGATAGTTAACAAATTATAACAAGGTTTGAAAGACTAAACTTTTTCGTAAACAAATCTTTTTAGAAAACTGAAACGATTTTTAATTTTAGAATGGCGATGCCAATATTTCTTTTTTTCTAATGGCAATTGTTCCTAAACATAGAAAATGTTATTTCTTTTCTCGATTTAACAATACCGGTACTGGAAAAGCTTGCATTTATGATTATAAAATAGGATGATTACTCTTTCTAGACTAAAGAATCGCGACATGATTGATGAAATGTTTGTATTAATTTAATTAACGAGTAAATTAATGGTTTTCAATCTTCTCTCAGGTCCACGCCAAGCACGAGGAGAAAAGCGAGAACCGCAGCGTGTACCGCGAGTACAACCGAGAGTTCTTGATGCCGAAAGGAACCAATCCCGAACTCATCAAATCCAGTTTGTCGAAAGACGGAGTGTTGACGGTGGAAGCCCCGTTGCCTTCGCTGGAATTACCGAAGGAAAGAGTCATCGCCATCGGACACGAATAAAGATTTTAAAAGAAGAAAAAAAGATTCGGTAAGAAGGCGAATTTAAAATTAAAAAAAAAAAAAAAGAAAATAATAAAAAAAAAACTCTTGATATATACAATATTATTATGTATATTCGCTGCGCTATTGGTGACATAATTATACAAGTTTATGGTGATGAAAATGAAAAAAAAAACCCTTTTCTTATTTCATTTATTATTTTTTTAAAATCACTTTATTTCTTTCCTGCTCTCTTTCTCACTTTTACTTTTTTTTAGTATTTAGCGTGATTCTAGTGTCGAATAGACTCAAAATATGTGCAGCTATATATTATGACGTTTTTACTATCTACATTTCGTTGGCTGTAAATTAATTACCGGTACTCGATTTTCTGAACTTAATTTTTAAGAACTCAATGCCAACTTTATATACTCTCTCTTTCATAATAATATTTTGCATGACTCGTTCGAAATATTGTTCAATTCTTTGGTTTTCTTTCTTATTTTCGATCTTTCTATTTCTCGTTTTTACGTAGAATTAAATCTTAATTTATTCAACAAAGGCATCTTCTATTTTTGTTCTTTATCTTTCTCTCTTATATTTTGCTTTCAACGTCACAACTTATAATATTTATATGTCGCTGATATATTTGTTGGAGAAAAAAAAAATAAATGAAAATTTCGGAAGAAAAAAAAAATTGTCTGGTTTTTTTTTTTATTGATGTTTGTATTCGTCGTTTACGATGTCTATAACGGATTCGATGACCATTTTATGGGTGTACAATTCGAAGAGTAAGAACCTTTCATCTTTTATTCAATAGATGAGAAACAAGGTAATAAATTACGTGTGTTTTTTTTTTCTCCTTTTATTTACAGAATGTTTATGAAACTTAAAATAACTTATTTGTTTGCAGATAATATAGAAAATTATTTGATTCTTTTCTCGAGCTTGAAGTAAAATTCCGGTATTTTATTCAGTGAGTAAACTTTAAAAAAATATGTCCACATGCTTTTATAAGTGTGTTCAAGGTTTCTTTTCTTTTCTATTCTTCTTTTTATTAATATTATTATTATGTGTAGAAAGTTTGTGTAAAGAGTCTAAGAGTCGGTTAAGTATGTCAGCCTTGTTTTATCCCACCTACGCTTATTCATTTGTAAACAAGCGTTGCTTCAGATCAGATAGAACCGAGATTTAACCATACCACCTACACGTGTTTCAACAACCTCCTCATTTAATATTACCACTGTTTGTTGCAAGTCCATATAAGGACGAACAATTACACGCTTTCGACCACTCACTCGATTAGTTTATTTAGGACGTCCTAAATTATTAGTAGCCACGAACCACTCCCCACTCGTTTTTAGATGGGTTTGCCAGGAGGGAGTTATGAGGGTGGGATGAAAAGTTTCAGGTCGCCAATCATTCTAAAAAATTAATGTTGTTACAACGAAGTTATGGACTCGTGCAGGGATTTTGTTATACGAGTACAGTATCAAAAAATTGGTTAAAATACCACTTTTGATCTTATGAGATTTTTTTTTTAAAACAACATTTAAATCAAGAATTTCGTTGTATCGACATTGAGCGCTTTTATCCTTCCTCTTATTTTCTATAATAATGTTTTGTATGAGCGACATTTCATTAAATAGATCATCCACTTTTGTAAAAAAAAAAAAAAATTAAAATGTCAAGCATTATTTACGTTTGAAATATATTTTTTTTATTTTTACTTATTAAAGTCAATAGGCCAATTCAATGACATGACACTTTTCCAAACATTGCATCATGTAAGAGTTTAATAATATTTAAAATGTTTTTGAAAAAAAATTTCATAGTCGGATTAAAACACAAGGAATTTTTAGTGCCATGACAAAAAAATGTAAATGTTGTCAAATTCAAACTTTGTTTTACTGTATTTATTTTTCAAAAGATAGTATCAAAATGTAGCAATGCAAATCCTATCGTACATTATTTTAAAAATCAAAATTGCTTTACAGTTTGATAAAATGAGTTCGGCGATAAAAATGAAAGTAACATCCTTTTGGAGCACTCGCTGAATAAAACAATAGCCATTTCCTCTTCTTTTCTATTACCGGTTCTGGAACCGCCCTATACATTGCCGCGTTTCAATAATAATTATTGAATAGAATTTGGCGACCGGTAGTCGTAAATACAGTATCTCATAGAAAATGTAACGCTTTGTCTAGTCATAATATAAAAGCAGAAATAATTAACGTCTACAAATTCGTGTAACTGTTAATAACTCTTCGAGTTATGTTTTACGACTAATCGATCCGATTCAGCGGACACAAACTTCTTCATAATTTTTATACGCTTGCAATAATATTAATGCTTTCGCCCTATTTTTTCTCTACCTTTTCCCCGACCTCTTTTATTAAATGTCTGACCACATTGTACGGAAATCGATAATATTGTAATAATACACGAGAAATTCTCAGGTTGCTTTTTTTTTTTTTTGAAGTCAAAGTATGGTGGTAGACAGAGTGATGAAATGAGAGCGGGAGAGAAAAAGGTCATTTCGTTAGAATCGTTTTGGTGTTAAGGATAAATGTCAACATCCCGCTACTTAAATATTATGCGCGTGTCTCGTAGCAACGAACTACTTTGGCAAATGACTTAATTACACTTTACAGCCACATATATACAAGATAATACACATTAACGGTTGCAACTAGATCTGAAGATTTGTTACACGATTTGCTGATTCATTAAATCTATGCGGTTAGTCTACGCCTTTTCCGACTTTTTTTTTGTTGATTATCAAAGTCACTTCAATGCAAATTACCTTCATGACGAAATATTAAGAATTGTTTGGTAGGGTTTTTACAGTAAAAATAATAATGACTCTACTGTCTGGATCCGAAGTAGTGCTAGATTACCTCAAACTAAATCGGGTATGATTAATTATCTTTAGTCATCTTTATTGAATGAAAAAAATATATACAGTATATAATTATATAATTGCAAATAAGAGTAAGTGTTACAATTTAATTTTTTTTTGTTTTGTATTTAGATTTTTAAAATTATTACGGGTGCCTTTAATTTAGACATTTCATACCAAAATAGCTGCTTTAAACATATCCAATACAGTAGTATGTTTATCAGATATTGAAATAAATATATTAATATGCTATGATTATTTACTAAATGAAATTTAACAGGTTGTAGCTGATTTACAAACAAATTACTTTTGTTTAACTTTATTTTTTGTTTTCAAATTTCGCTCCAGCATTTTCAACCAATAGAAAACGTGAAAACGACGTCATTTACACCCGGGTTAAATGTCACGTGACCGGTCGTGTGCATCATTCTACAGATGACATGTGTTTATGTTCAAGGTAAAGACGTTTTCGCGTAACTTGTTCCTTTATTAAAATTTATTTATTTATTTTTAATGTTATGACGGATTTATAAATTAACTTATAAGTATACGCTTAATTCGCATAAACTCTTAATTTACTCAAACATGTCTTCAAACAAACTAAAGGTACTGTACGTAACCGGTTAACGCCATATAGTCGTATGTCTGAAATTATGTTTCACTGTATTACCAATGTACCATTATTATTACTTTTTTAATTTAAATCTACAGTTATATTAAATATAATACTGTAAATTATTTATTAGATTCTTTGTCTACACGGCTATAGACAAGATGCCGTAGCATTTAGAAGCAAAATAGGAGGATTTCGAAAAATGCTTTCCAGTCATGCAGAATTCAGTAGAGAACATTTACAGTTAAATTAAAATGTTGTATAAGAAAGTTAATTTTTATTACGTCGGTAGCATTTCTAACAGCTCCGTTGAAGGTACCAAATAAGGAACCAAATGACTACACCGAAGATGAGGCGAACGCTCAACACGGTTGGTGGTTTTCAAGTGAAAATTGGTTTTCGGCTCACGAACAAACTGATTTAAGCACCGGGTTTGAACAGTCTATAGAAGCAGTGGAGAAGATCTTCAATCAAGAGGTAGTCATTGATTAATATGATGTGATCGTGTTGATATCTACTATGTAAATTAGGGACCATTTGATGGAATTTTAGGTTTTAGCCAAGGGGCTTGTCTCGCTGCGATGCTAGCCGGACTGCAACAGCAAAACAGTACGCAAAGTTGACTTAAAATATTAAATTTTTGTATTAAGTTTTGACATTTTGTTCTTACAGAACTACAAAATTGCAGTTTTAAATTTGTGATAATTATCGCAGGGTTTCTAAGTAAATCCACTGCTCACGATGAAATAATAACGGAAACGATACATTTACCCTCTCTTCACGTTTACGGCGAAACTGATGGAATTATTAATAACAGTGGCGTCATTTTGTTTTTATTTCTTTATTTAAATACTGTATATTACTGTATAAATTTTAATTATTACAGGTATGAGTGCAGTACTAAAAGACCGATTTGATGATGCCGAAGTTATCGTTCATTCAGGAGGTCATTACGTCCCAGCTGGAAAATGCAAGGAACAATACGTTCAATTTTTACAAAAAATGAAAAAACTTTGTTTAAACAGCTAGGTAAATAAAATTTAAATGTCAATTCCAAAGAATAATTTTTTCTTAAATACAGTAAAATCAATGTGCAATGCATATACTTGGCAATTTTTTAGATGGAAAAGTGACCGTTTCGAGGTTCGCAAACTTAAAGAAATGAAGAAACGGCTTAAAAGTAATGCATTGTTTAGTTTTTTATTGAAATGAATTTGAAGACATGATTTTGCATTTTGCATAAGTTATGCAAAATAATGCACTTTAACTGACTTTTAAGTTTCTTACTGTATAGTACATGTATATAAATTTGGTGAATTTAAAATAATTGGTTATAATTATTTAAATTATAAAAGCACATTACAAGTACATCCTATTACTAACACAAAAAAAATAAATTAATTATAAATTTCAAAGTTAAGTTGCATAAGGGCTGCTTTTGAAAAAAATCAGCCTGCTATTCAATTATTTTAACTAAAAATAATTTCTTCCAAGTCAGTCTCCTGAATTAAGACATCATTTTCATTAATTTCAATCTCGTTAACCACAACTTCTTCAATTTCATTAATCAGCACCGTCTCAGTTTCACCTAAATCCGTCGCTCCTTTATGTTTTCTTCTTACATGCTTCATTAGATTTCCTTTAGTAGACGCCGAGTAAGTGCATAGTTGACACTGATGGCGCGCGGCTGTTTTAATATGAACACTTTTTACGTGGCTTTCTAGATACAGCTTTTGAGAAAATACTTTCCCGCAAGAAGTACAAGTAAATGCTTTCCCACTTTGATGAAGCTGCAAATGCCTTTTTAGAGTGGCGTTATAAGCGAAACATTGACCGCACTGCTCGCACATGAAAGCTTTTTGATTGAAATGTTTTCCCAAAACATGAGCCGCCAAAGCTCGACGACGCCTGCACGCGTAATCGCAATGTTCGCACCGAAATTGCTTCTCGGTGTGATTCTGATACACGTGATTATGCAGTTGAAAGTGCGCCCAGCATTTAAAATCGCATAGTTTGCATTGCAATTGCGGTTGAATCGGATTGCCTTCCAAATCAACTTGATGATGATAGGCTAAATGATCGACCAACAACGGCCGGTTCTTTAACATGAGGTTACAATGAGGACAGGGTTTTAAATCGGCATCGGTGTAAACTTTTCTCTTCTGAACCCTGGGTTGGCGATAATTATGTCTCTCACTCTGATGACGCCTCAGATCTAACATGTA
Source organism: Polydesmus complanatus (assembly GCA_034692225.1). NCBI lineage: Eukaryota > Metazoa > Arthropoda > Diplopoda > Polydesmida > Polydesmidae > Polydesmus > Polydesmus complanatus. Next base: position 89,634 of record JAQGAZ010000019.1, read on the forward strand.
ACGAGTTTTAAAATCGCAGAAATTGCACACATGACGCTCTTCAGGCACAGTGTGATGCAGTTTCATGTGGTTGGTATGAGAAAATCTTCCTGCGAAACATTTTTCACACTCTCTACATTCGTAAATTTCTTTATCGTGTTGTTTTTCTACGTGCTTTTTCAATTCTTTTCCCGTTCTGCAACGATACGTACAGTTCTCAACATTGCATTTGTTGGGCTTGTCATTAGCGGCACAGCAACGCATATGATTATTAAGTTTGGCTTTTCTGTCGGAAACAAATTCGCAGTTAGGACATTTACTAATTACGCTTTCCTTTTCTACGTGCTCTATTTGCCTGTGTTCCAACAATTCTGGTTGGTTATCGCTTTGAAATTCACAGTCTCCGCATTTAAATTTTATTCGAAGTTTTTGACATAACTCTTTGTTTTGACTTGCACATCTTTCCTGTAAATTTACTTCTCCACATTTGTCATAATTTGTATTAATTTCTTGAGTTTCCTTCACATTTTCTACTTCTCCTTCCACCACATATTCAACCTCTGTTACTTTAATAATCTTTTGATTCGGCGAAATATTTTTAATTTTTGTTTTGGCGGTCGAGATTTTCATTTCTTTATCGATTTCATTCTTTAAATATTTCATTCCAAATTTATCAGCTCCAGCTTTTAACTCTTGCAATCTTTTTCTTTCCACTTTTATTTGACCTTTATATATAAAATCGAGTAAAGAGGATATGGTTTCTTGGTTAACGTCTGCGGTAGCTAAGTTACACACGCTATCTTCACAGAGTGCGAGGATATTCGGAGCGAAAGCCGCCATCATAAATGAATGGACGTGAGATTGTTGATCATTTATACTTAAAATTAAATCGGCAAACTGTTTCTTCTCGTACAAGCTTCTAATCTCGTCACATAATATTTTGGCAAAGTTTGGACACAGTAGATACACTACGTCGCCTTTTTCACCCATTTATTATCTCCTTGTGTTATTTATTTGTGTTAATATGTCTTTCTATATAATTATAACAAATGAAGTATAAATTAATTATTTCCTGGTGCAAATAAACATATTAAAACCTATTATTTTGCCTTTAGTAGCCTACTTTATCCTTGGACCTCTTTGCTTGGACTTCTGCGCTACCGATAGGTAGGCCCGAAGTCTATGACATTGTGGTCAAATGGATCCATGTTGATTCCACAATGTTTTCAAGTAAGTAATTGTATTCTAGAAAGTAATTTTCCTTAATTATTTTATTTTGAAAGGATTATAAACGACTTGTACAGTATTTGAAGTTTCTCTTAAAAAGTTTGTAATGTCGGCGGCGTACTGACGCTTGTCCGTTTTAATCAGAAATCACTTTTTTCTTTTAAATCAAACGTCCAATTAATTCTTGAAAAATTGCATTATCTCGGAATTATTTAACAACATAAAAGGTCTAATTTTGTTTACCTAAATTTATTGTTTTTGCAGCGCCGCTCTGGTTATAAGATTTATTATTTGTAAATCTGATGAGAATCTTTGAAAATCGACGGGGATTTACAATTTTTAATAATCGCGGGAAACATTATAAATTGTACGTTCAGTAAGTTATGTGGCGTTCTATATAAAAATGTTAGAAAAATTATATGAAATTTTTTAAATGATAATTTATATAATTATGAAGTATAACAGGCTTGAGTATGAGGATTAAAAAAAGTGATATGTTTACTGTGATTAGCCAAATCGGGTGACTGAAAACAGTGAATTCATGGTGCATGGCGCGTTCGCTCTCGTGTTATTTTTCGACAGTCGTCAATCAAGCTATATTCCCACTATGATCAAACTTTTAAAAAAAGTGTGTGAAAGGATCAATCTGCTGATACATCGGTGAAGGTAATTGTAATATTATTTTTACACGTTTCTATAATTTTAGATAATTACTAGGGTAGAAAACTTATTTGTTTTTGGCTTTTCATTTGGTCTTACACACGCGGCTCCCGTAAGGTTTTCTGTGGGTTTTCTTTGCGAAAGAAAAAAAAAAAACTGGCGTAGGCGTATAATACTGTACATCGTTATTTTAATGTCTACTGTACAGTACTGTATTTCCCCCAAAAATGTTTGCTCCAAAAATTATTTTTTCATTTTTCCATGATCAATGTTATAGCCTACTGTACTGTTTAAGGAACAAATTAATTTTCTGAACAACCCTGTAGTCCTGCTGCCCATGGTGAAGAAAGCACGTGCGGAAGTAATTTACATGTCTGCATGTACATCGCTTGTTATTTGCATCGTTGAACGGAAAAACCGTTCAACGACTGAATAATGGCAGTTACATGTTTTACCGTAAATTGTCCCGCATAGACTAAACTGACTTTTCCGGTTGACACCGGTTATTAGTTTTTACACTTTAAATAATAATAATAAAAAAATAGACCAGACTACACATTTTCAATTTTCACAAATTCAGGAACGTGCGCTATAACGATTAACTTATGATAGAATAGCTATTTCTATATCGCCACCGGTCACGGTCCAAAAAATACTTTTTCTACAAAATGTTAAATTAATACCGGTAATGGAAAATTTTAAAATAATTCAGGGTGCTAATGTGCATCACAAAGTTTTAAGAAATTTGCGTCGAACCAAAATTTATTTTATAATAAAACAGTTACCAAAATATATAAACATTTCGAAATGATTGACTACAGTTTTGATCTGGAAAGAATTTATTTTTAGACATTTTGAAATGACCGAATTATTTCTATTTTAGAAAGAAACTACACTGTATATGAGTTGAAAAGAAATAATTTTTATTACTACCGGTATTAGTTGGTGAATTAATTAATTTTCATTTCCTTAAACTTTTCCGAGCGGTTTCTATTGTAAACGCATGCAAGCAAATTAATTTTAATGGAAAAATGTATGCATAAAAAAGGTGGCGTGATAATTACCATGAAATATCATACTTATAATTATTGAATTTGAAGTTGAATATTATTATACTTTGGAGCATGCAAAAAATGAGCATCTGCAATCGGTGTCTCCTCCGGCATATTGAGCGCACTGAGTCGAAGAAATGCATCCACCACCGCATTTCGCTGCGGATATTTCGATTGCCAACATGGTTATAATTGTTAAAACCACAATTATAGAACCTATCGCTAATTTGTAATTCATGTTTAAATTCTTTTTTCAAATTGGGGAATTTTAATTTACAAGTGTTAGGCCTACAACAATTAGATGTGCTTCTCAATTAATTTTTAAGCTAAATTGAGCTTTTATAGTACAGTATAAGCTTATAATGATCCTCATATTGAATAGAAATTGTTTTGCAATGCATCGCTATAATACCGCGTTAGTTATTTATTTGACGTTTAATTTCATTTAAGACGGTGTTAAATTTAGTACCAATCGCTTATACCGTATCTTTATAAATTGAATTGAATTATTTATTTAGCGATTAATTTACTAGACATTTAATATTGCATCAAGTACATGTGCGGTAACTTTGTAGGGTAAAAAAAAAAAAGGTACGGTAACCATTAACCAAAATTAAATTGTACAAAAATACAATTTTCCCCTACCGATAGTACAGTATTATAAACTTATAAAAGTTTGCGCTTTTAAAAGTCTCGAAAAACCGCGACGTTTTCGATTTTTGTTACAAATTTTACACAGTATAGCCATAGCTGGTATAGCCTACCAATTTTAATTTGCTTTATTGTTGAAAACTTTTTATAATTTTTATGGAAGCTGGGAGGAAAGCTGGAGGAAACGGGCTCAAGATTCGGGCGTCGTCTTCTTCTCTTTATTTATCTCTTGCTTGTCCTTGGGCAACGGGATAAGAATTTATCGATTAGACGCAATAAAATAGAATTAAATAAATACCCGGTTTTTATAGTTTTATTTTTCAAAAAAATTGCGATAAGTTTATTGTGGTATACTTACTGGACAAAGTAAACAACTTTTTATTTTATTTCAAAATAGGAAACAAAATGTAGCCTATTTTTATTAGCAGTTTTTACTCTGCTTATTATTATTTAAACACAATTTTGGAAAATCGAGTTTTAATTAATTTATGTTTATAAATATTGCGAAATGAACGATATATTTTTAGTTTAGAGAGCATTTTATTTATCTTTACATGCACATCGGGCTCGTTTTACATTCACTTCAAAATTAATATTTTAGTTTATTAATTAATTGACTTTTCTTAAACGTTTCCAAGCCGCTCCTATTGCAAGCAGGCAAATTAATTGTAATTAAGACACTTATGCATTAAACAAAGTAGCACAATTATATTTACTTTCGATGATTGACTATACTGGAGAGCACGTAAAAAATGAACATCTGCAATCTTTGTCTCCTGCAAATTCAGCGCACTGAGACGAAGTAACGCATCCTCCACCGCATTTGGCTGCGGATATTTCAATTGCCAACAAAATTATGATCGTTAAAACTACGATTACAGACCATATCGCTGATTTGTAATTCATATTTAAAATAATAATTTTTTTTAAAAAATTGGGAATCTAATTTAGCAGTGGTTGCAACAACAGCGGATGCTTTTATCTACTTTTAGACTAATCGAACTTCTTAATATATACTTCAGTTTGAATAGAAATTATTCTAGGAAATTTTATTGAATAATTTTTTTTTTTATTTTGGACTGACAAGTGGTGCCTGGCGACCCCTAATTCTCAAGGTTTACCGAGAAAATAATTACATTGCAGTTACTTGCTTGTGATACTTTTTTTTTTTTTTTAAATATTTTTATTGTGATTCGTTCAGAGGCACAAAAAGATCACATGTGGACATATTTTGGTAAAGCATATCTATAGCCAACGACAAAAAAAAAAAAAAAAATTACCGTACATTGTTAAATAAACAAAAACTGATAATGGCACACTGCATTTCATCTAAATTATTTTACGAAAGGCCTTTTTTTGTTGTGATAATTATTTTGCTTGTTCCTACAACTTATGCAGTATTTGCACGTGGTTGAATGAAAATGTGGTCTATTAGGACAATTATTAGTCAACACGTAGCCTATATATTATAATCAATTCAGAAGAAATTATGTACCCGGCAGTGCATTTGTTATAATCAATAATAATTATTGCTGGTACAGTATTGCATAATTTAAGGATGTGGTTTAACTTTTAGTTTTGCTCGAGGTCAAAGCATGATTTTTACTATTTATTCATTTTCTAACTTATGAAATTTAGAATAATTTGCATGAAAATAAGAAGGAATAACGCTGATGCACTATTGCAATTAAAACCTATTATTTTATATTCTAATAAAATAAATTCTAATATAACGGGGGAAAATATTAAATTTTTTCTGTTAATTTTTTTAGCAATTTGAGTGGATCACAAAGGATAAATTTCGATTATTAATTTTGGTTTTTATTGACTTTCATTTGACAAGCGTCAATTCGTTTATTTTTGCCATAATAGAATTATGATAAATGCAATTGGAAATTTTGCAATTTGCTATCGTTTTTGCAATATTAATGAATTCAATTTTTTTTTTGGCGAAGTACAGCACAGTATTTTTAAGTTGAAATTTGGAAACATTGCGCTTTCTTAGAAATGTCTAACGGATAGTGTCACAAATAAATTATGGCAATTTACGTTTTTTAATACAAATAAATTTAATTCGTTTAAAAGCAAATGTTGAAATTTTACCTAATTATTATTATAGACAAATTTTATTGCACACCTGCAAATATTTTTTTAAATTTTATTACCGGTTATGTGTTAATTGCTGTGGGCCTACATCAAAATGATAGTTAAAAAATTGTTGACGGTTAATAAAAATATATACAGTAAATCAATCACATTTTTGTTTAACTTAAACTTAAAACAAAATCAAAGTTTTCAATTTTAATCAAAAGAATTTTTATTTCAACAGTAGTACCAGATAAGAATAGTTTTTAGAAAGTAGCCTAAGTGAGAACATTTTTCAGTAATTAAAATGACAAGCATTTAATGTAAGAGAGTAGTTGTCAAATTGATAGAAGTCAAGCCCATAAAATTCAATAGTTGTTTTAAGATATTCGTTTTCTGAAATTATTACAATAGAGAATAAGTTAACGTTTAACAAAATAATTTGTCATTCATTTACTTTACCTCGGTCATTTGGTGGAGTTTTCAAACCCGTGTGCATACGAACCAAATGCATCGGCAATTTGGGCCCCCACCGTTAACCTCACACTGCCAGGCAAATAGGCAATTTCCTCCGCAAGCTGCTTCCGTCTCGTCCACTATCACCAACATTATTCCAATTAGCAGAATTAATGAGCTAATAAAAAACGTAAACGAATTCGCGTTCATTTTTGAATTTAAGTAAATTGTAGTAGTACGAGTAAAATATCAATAGATGGTTGGTTTAGCTTGTTGTGAATTTGTGTGAGGGATTTGTTCTTAATATACTAAACGGTTAATAACTAATTTTTTTCCTTAGTAAGAATACAGTGCGGTATCTATTTTTATTTTTTTTATGTCTGGAAAATATGGTTGCCAATGTTCTAAGTTTAATTATTTAGGGGAATAAAGTCATTTATATTCCATTATTTTGGAGAATTTGATAAGGAAAAAGAAGCTCTTAGGGTGATTTGCGTTTTACTTATACTTTTTACTCGTTTGAATAGAATGAAATAAGAGTGGTTCGGTGGGAGGAAGATAATGGAAAAAGCTGTAAACAATTTCTAGAGAATTATTGCAACATTTTTAAGAAGGATATTAATTTTAAGCGAAAAAGAAAAATGCTTTACTGTGCAGTATTGTACACAGGGGTAAATCCATGTACACTGTAGCTAGAACGCATTTTGTATAGCTAGATTCATACGGTAATCACACTATTCTTCAGGGACAAAAACAATTTTTGTTCTCCCGCCATCCTTAATGTGGTTATTACGGTATAATTTATTATAGTAGGCTAAATGTACATGGAATTTTACTAGTACCGGTCACATAGAAAAATTTAAAACATAATATAATTTTATTTATTTCAAAAAGGGGGGTTTATTTTTAATATAAAATACAATAAATTAATAATTTTTTTTTGTCATACTCGTATATATTAACGCACACTTTTACGTTAATCGGAATTAAAATAAGATGTTTTTCGGGGTTGTCTGAAAGTATAAAATTAATTATCAGAAGCGGTCATTAAAGTCATTGCTAAATTGAACAGCATACAGTACTTTTCAATTGGATTGGTTTAGTTGATATCAAACTCTTCCGCACTTGAACCAAATGCATTTGCATCTAGTATTTGGTCCGTCATAATTAGCACAATGCGCGGACGAAAAGCATTTTCCCCAGCAAACGGCTTCAGACAACTCACTTTCCATCAAAACGATAACGGCTACCACAATAAGCAAAGTGAGGGAAATGGTCAGCGATGAAATATTCATTTTTTAAAAAATTAAATTTAAAAGACTAAATTTGCCTCGTTGTAGTTTAGCAATAAATAGAGGAGAGTATAATTTGTTTTCACAAAGTTGCGGGATTTTTATAATAATTTTGAATGAAAATTTTGGGTTTTGCTGGCGTGCATGATGTCGCAAGCATGCATTTACACGTTCGTTATGGTCATAATTTCATAAGATTAATATGTACTGTATTTTAAATTTATTTGGTTGATTATTTTTACTGTCGTTTTAACAATAAAGCCATTCCCAAATTCTTTTTTTTTATTATTTTTTTTTTTTACGGAATGCATGTACAGGTGTACTGTATTTTTAATTTTATATCAGAAAACATTGAACTTTTCAAAAGAAAACTCTTAACACATTATTAGATAGCACGCTTACGTATTTTAATTCAAAAAAGAATTCAGGTTTAAAAACCTCGCTTGTTATGAAATTTTAAAATTAATTTCAAATCTGCAAATATTTTTATACTCTAGCTTACCATTATTAGTCAATTACCAGTAATAAAAACAAAAATAAATACAGTGGAAGTTTCGTAAAACAACATTTTATCGTTTTAGCGATTCAATTTATTGTTCTTAAATTATGAATAAGAATAATCTTAGTTTGGGCTTAACATTGTACGGTTGATAAATCGAAGTCAATTTCTTTCTATCAAACGCATTTCATTTTAACAGTTTTTCTAAATTAACATTTTTAATGTAAAGGCCATAATAATTATAGTCCAAAAAATTCAATGGTTTATTCTTTTTTCTGAATAAAATGAAATTGAATTATTAGATTAGTATTATTAACGTCTCACAAAATAATTGACATTTATTCACCTTTCTCGTATTACTGTATTTTAGTTGATACAGGTAGTTGGAAAATTCAATATTGTCTGCATCTGAAATAAGTGCATCGACAATTTCTGTCTCCCCCATCATAGTTCGCACATTGCCAGGAAAATAGGCATCCTCCTCCGCACAGACCTTCCGACACATCTACTGTCATCACAATAATTATTATTGCAATTAGCACAATTAACGTAAACGAAGATGCGTTCATTTTTGTATTTTGTTAAATTTTAAGAGTAAAAGAATCTTTGGATAATTACGGTCGTTATGATCGTTTGTTGATGGAGTTTTCTATTTATAAACCAAACGATTAATTACTATTTTCAGTACAGGTACCTAATCTTTTGTTTCATAATTTGTCACGTGCTGAATGGAATTCAGTATAATTATCGTAGTACATCTTGGAAACGAAAAGGGTGACCTATATTAAAAATTTAAATTTACAGTATAGAAGTTGAATACTGTACTGTACATGTAGGCCTACTCTAAAAAAGTAATCCCTTTGATCGAGAGGGATTTAAAGGATTAAGGAATTAAGAAAGTGGAAGGAGGGAAGGGTTGCATCGATAACAGTTACTATGGAATTAAAGTGGACTAACACTTAGATAATAGCATTCGGTTCCAAGCGGTTTCTAAATTAGGTTGTGAATGCTGTAATGTGTGTCAATAGAGTGGATTTAACATTACATTTAAATACATTGCACTGTAATTTTAGATATTAAAAATGTGCATGTTTGGGTTTTATTTATCATAGCTAATTTTCAACACTTGATGTTCTATTTTATGAATCGATCCCCTAAATTTTTTTTTTATATTTAAGTTTAGCAAAGCACATACATGTACTGTATTTTGTAGAAATAAGGAAATGTTAGATGATGTTCATACTAAGTCTTGATATTGACGTTAGTGAAAAGATGAACGGAAGAGATTTTCAATTTGGAACTCATTCACTGTATTACCGTATTATTTTAATATTGCATTGAAATAGATTTAATGTTTAATTAATTAAACGTTTGCTCGTTTAAATAAAAATGATGAAATCAGAAATGAGGAAATGCGTAAATGAAAAGCTGTACTGTAAGCAAATTCTCGAAAATAATTTAAAATGTGTGTATCCTTAACTTTGTGAACTGTTTTTTCCTCCTGCAAAATAATTTTTTTTTAAAATATATTTTATTAAAATTCTTAACAGTTCATCTAAATTTAATGTAAGTTAATTCCGACTCGAAAAAATATTAGTCAATAATATTAGCCAAACAAAAATGTTAAAATATGGACATTTTACTGAAGAGAATTTTATTTTTACTGTTTTATTTTTAATGGATACTCGTACTCATAATATGTAATAATCTATAATTTACTAATGTGTTTGGTTTGAAAAATTTTGTGGATGTATGGAACCATAGCAGTAGGCCTGTTATTATTACAGTATCGTTACTCAGATCACAAACGGTCAAACATTGTGGCTTTTAGAGCACTCTGTTGCCGCTACTGGTTTTGATGTTTTGTTGGAACTTGGCACCAATACTGTAATTCTTAAAAAAAAAAAGTCCCAATTTGTTAAAATTGGTACTTCCATCGTTTTTTATTTCCACATCCGCAATTCTTTCGCACTCCCAAAATGCTACTGCATTTTGTTGTCCAACATTTAACTGGTGAACCTTAATATGTAATCCGCTATTGTTCCAGTAGAAACATATAATTAAAAGTGAAACGTTAGTAAAATGAGAACAATGTATATTTTTTATTTCTTTTAGGTTTTTTTTTTCTACTAAAATTACGTTAACAGATTCAATTTTATTTAAATTATTTTTTTTTATAATATTGCGCGTATATGTACTGTATTTTACGTTTATCGGTAATTAATAGAAGCTGTTTTTCTGGATTACCTGAAAGTAGAATTAATTATTAGAGGAAGTCATTAAAGTCATTGCTAATTTGAACAACATACTTTATAGTTTCAACTGAATCTTGTTAATTCAGTTGAAATCAAACTCTTCTGCACTTGAACCAAACGCATCTGCAATGAGTGTTTCCTCCGTCGTCATCCGCGCAATGTCTCGACGAAATGCATGCTTTCCCGCAAGCCGCTTCGGACAATTCACTTTCCATTAAAACTATAACAGCTACTACGATAAACAACGTGAGGAAGAATGTGAACGATGAAAAATTCATTTTTCGATTAAATTCAAAATAAGAATTTGACTCGTAAATTTGAAATTAAACGGTAGATTTTTTTTTGTATACACAGATGTTTATTTTCAGTCATTTGCGGTGTTTATATACAAAATATTTTGGTTGAAGATATTGGGTTTTATCGTCATTGAAGCGTCAATGCGTTTGTAATGGCCAAAAGTTACACTTTTAAAATTTATTTCATTGTTTATTTTCCTTTTGACAATAAAGGGTTATTGCCTAAGTGAACTTTTCCATACGAATTGCAGTATTTTTTTAATTTTAAATTTGGAACCCTTGACGGACGGTGTATCATAACAGACGGTATACGTCGCAAATACATGTACTGTACATGTAATTTATTAGAAAGAATATTTTTGAATGCATAATAATTACATTCGTCTAAAATTCAGAGTACGAAAGTTCATCGTTTTTACATTATAGTTATAAATTTTTATGAACTCTACTACAGTACTACATGAGAATTGGCAGTTATAAGTTAATTTTGGCAAATTAAAACTTAGCTACAATATAAAACGGTTACACAAAATTTTTTTTGAAAAACAATTTTATCGGTTAGCGATTACCGTAAATCTATACTTTTGAAATTATCAAGAATAATCTTAGTTTTTACTTAAAATTACAGTATGGTTATTAAAACATGATTAACTTTTTTTTCTAACGCAATTAAGCATAGCAGATTATATAAAATTAACACTTTAATAGGGTGGCCAAATTGTCCACAAACATCACTGTGGTTTAGAATACAGTATTTTCTTTCTGTGTAAAAATATATTGAATTAAAATATTAATTTTAAATTCAGCAAAACAATTAGGCTCTTTTTTTCATCTAGCCCTAAATCCTTAGTCACACTCGCATATCTCACGTTGTTGTTGACCGGTGTACGTACCGGTATTTCTTAACCTTCTTAATAAAGGACCAGAAAAAAATTTGAGGACCAAATGAAAAAAAGAGCCAATAACAATATTGTCAATATTATGTATATGTTTAATACCTCGAATATTTCGTTGATATTTCGCACTTCAATATTGTTTGCATTGGAACCAAGAGCATCGACAATTGCTGTCTCCTCCATCGTAGTCCGCACATTGGCTGGATAGAACGCATCCTCCTCCGCACACAGCTTCCGTCACGTACACAGTCATCGTCATTATAATTGCAATTAAAACAAGAAAGTTGCTAATAGAAGACGTAAATGACGGTGCATTCATTTTGGAATGTACGTGAATTTTTGTAGTAAAATATGACCGGATGTTTGGTGTGGGTTGGTTGTGAGTTTCTTGATGGGGTTTCTTATTTATATACTAAGCGATTGATAACTATTCTCCACCCCCCCCCCCCTCCTTTTAAAATAGTTTCTCTTTTATTTCATTATTGATGTACAGTAGGCTATAATAATCTTGCGAAACTTTGGCACACTTTGAATGGTATATCAATTTCTTTGATGGAATAATATTAAATTTTTGTTCCTTGTTTGTGTCGGGATTTTCCGAAATTTAATTATCAGACACTTTTGTTTATAATTTACTGATAAAAAATAGAATTTATTTTCACCAAACATTTTTTTTAATTAAAATTTATAATTATTTTTATTTTTAATGTGGTTTATCCAATGTAAGCTGCTACAGTATAAAATTATGCAAAGAAATAATTACCGGTACTTATAGATCTCAGAGACAAAAATACAATGTATCATTACGGGAATATTAATTAAGATCAAAACCAAAATTATTATGGCGTTCATAAAACCTCACAACAGCAAGGACACTTTAAAAACCAGCATAACAGATTAACTTAATTATAAAAAAAATAACCAAGAATTCTAGTTTATTCGGCCTGGTTATATTACATGATTGGAAAAGTAATTTTCGACTTAAAACTGCCAGTATTTATCATACTATTATGCCATTTTAATTACTGTATGTACCAGAATACAGTAATGATAAATGTTACATTTTGTTAAATTGAAATTTCAAAAAGGTTTTTTTTTTCTAAAAACAAAATGCTTTATTTTGGATAGTATATTATAGGTGCTTGTGGGTTAATTAAATGTTTTTTCATATGAAGAGAATGAAATTGAGAAAAAGGTAAAGGTAACAAAAAAAAGCAGTAAACAAAGCCAATAGACTATAGATAAAGAATTACAATACAGTACTATATTTAAGATTTTCTCATATTATTAGTGGGGTATATACAGTAAACTTTTTTTTAGATATTGGTGTAAATTTAATTGTACTGTTGTAATTGTAATTGTAAAATTACTGTTGGCTTTTAAAAGGTTACTTTAATCTTATTTGAATTTTTTTTATTTTTTTTTTATTTTTTTAAGTTTAACCTACGTAAATTATCATTTTACCAGTTTTAAATTGAGTAAAATACAAACAAACAGCCTGTAATTATTTAATCTGGCTTTATTAAATTTCTTAATTACATGACATTTATAGATTATTGTACATTTTAAATTTCAGGTTATTTTATTCAGGTTTGCATTATCAGTGGTTTTCCAGTTTTCATGAAATTCTTACTCTGAAAATACAGTATTAATCAATTTATTAGTAAAAACAAGAATACCGGTATTAAAAACAACATTTTATTTGAATTACTGATTGAATTTATTATCCTATGACGGATCTGCATGCGCCGCGAATGCATCGGCATATTCCTCCCAGGTAAGCTGGACATTGAGGATGTGCTAAGCATCGTCCAGCGCAGATAGGACCAGCGGCATAGCTAATTGTAACGAAGATGGTAAACATCAATAATAATAAAATAATTGACGAGTAATTCATTATTTTTGTAAAGTAACGAGAGAGGCAATAGAAAAAAGATTGTGTTTAAACGAACCGAAGACGATCATTGCATATTTGTTGTCAAACGGTTGTTTATTTATACCAGTTGGTTGTCGAGTTATGGTCCATTTATTTCAAATTTGCAAGATGGATTTACAATAAGAATGGTACAGAATTAACTTTGGAGCCAGCGAACTTTATAATTTATTGCAGATAATACTCGTACTTTAAAAATGTTTATGGTAAATTTTATGATTGCAGTGATGGGTTCAAGATTTGCCATATTAGAAGAATAAGCGCAACTTAAAGGTTAAGCAATTCAACGAACATGTACTATAGTAAAGATAGTTCAATAATTTTAAAATAAACCTACAGTAAATATGTTAAAAGTTTAAAATAACCCACGGTTAAATGGTTTTTCCAATTGAAGTTTTATACTGTAAATATATAATTTATTTTAAATTGTTTATTATTTAGTTACTGTATTATATAAAGTGATAAAATATTTAAAAAATAAAAACATTTGAATGGTATCAATCATTTTTAAATTTTAAATAGACGTAGGTTTATTTAAAATCTTTCCATTTGTCAATAAAACTGTTGTTGAACCCACGACAATGAATTAGCAGCATTACGCTTATTCAAAAATAAATGTCACGTACATCATTTACCGTGAACCTTTAAAAAATAAAAAGTGAATCTATAAGTTCGCTGGCTATTTCTGGAAAATATTTTGCTGGCTTATTTCTGGAAAATATTATTGCAAAATATTGGCACTAGCTATATCGGATGGCAATTTTAATTTTGTGGAATGATATTGAATTTCTGTTCCTTGATTGAGGTTTTCTATATTTACGTATTGAAATTCAAATAAGCTTTTCAGTGATTGGCTAATGTAGAACAATTTATGTTCCTTATCGATAATTATTATTGAATTTTATATATTAAAAAAAAAACATACCGGTATTAAAAGCGAACTTTGTTTTTACAGAATTGAAGCAGTGCAATGTCATTGACAAAAGTTAATTATTTTTTTAATTTATTATGTTATTGATTTTAACCAATTTTTTTGATTTCGTTCTTTTAATTTTTACGAGTTTTAAATTTTGAGTTCAATGCTTAAAATATTCTAATCGTATTTCTAATTTTAATTATTAAGGGGAATAAATTATTTATATTATATTACTAGTAAATATAAAATTTGGAAACAAATCTTACAGTATTTTGGAGAATTTGATAAGGAAAAATAAACTCTGTTTTTTAAAAAAAACAAAATGCTTTATTTTGGATAGTATTTTATAGGTGTTTGTGGGTTAACTTAATTAAATGTTTTTTTCAAATGAATAGAATGAAAATAATGAAAAAAAGCAGTAAACGAAGCCAATAAACTATAGATAATAAGAGTTACAGTGCTGTGCCGTATTTCAGATTTTCTCATATTATTAGTGGGGTATATACAGTAAACTTTTTTTTTTTAGATATTGGTTTAAATTTTATTAATTATACTGTTGACTTTTAAAAGGTTACCTTAATCAGTAACTATGCTTTAATTTTATTTGAAAAAAGTTTTTTTTTTTCAAATTTTAACCTACGTAAATTATTATTGTACTGGTTTTAAATTGAGTAAAGTATTAGAAGAATAAGCGCAATTTAAAGGTGACGCAATTCAACGTACATGCACTATTGTTAAGATAGTTCAATAATTTTAAAATAAACTTACAATAAATATGTTAAAAGTTTAAAATAACTCACGATTTTTTCAATTGGAGTTTTTATACTGTAAATATTTAATTTATTTTAAATTGTTTATTATTTAGTTATACTGTATTATATAAAGTGATAAAACATTTAAAAAATAAAAACATTTGAATGGTATCAATCATTTTTAAATTTTAAATAGACGTAGGTTTATTTAAAACTTTTCAATAAAACTGTTGTTGAACTCACGACGATGAATTATGTAGCAACATTACGCTTATTCAAAAACCATAAACATTTACCATAAACATTTTAAAAATATAAAGTGAATCTATAAGTTCGCTGGCTTTAAAGGAAATTCCAATTTCATTGTTATATTATATTCACTTTGCAATTTTTAAAATTTTGTTTGAAATAAATGGTCCTTATATCGACAATCAATTGCTATAAATTCACCACAGTTTTCGGCAAATTCATATCGTTCTCAGTTTGTCAATTGACAGTAACTGCAAACTCAACGCTTTATTTTTTAATTTTTTTTGTCATTTAAAAAAAAAATGAATTATTCCTCAATAATTTTCTTCTTGATAGCTTTTACCGCTTCAATTACTTATGCTATCGTTCCATCTTTCTGCGGTGGAGGATGCGTATCAAACCTCCAATGCTCGCCTTACATTTGGGGAAAGTGCCGATGCATTAGATTCCGATGCAGACCCTTCATAGGATAATATTATCCGATCAATCAGTAATCATTCAAACCGGATTTTTTAAAATCTGGATGTAATGATTCAACTTTCATTTAAAGTTTTAACGGCAGTTTTACTTAACGAGAAGAATAGGGTCGCCGGCAGACAAAATTAATTTTAGGGGAAATTCCAAAAAAAAAAAAAAATGGAATTTAACAATTAAATACAGTATTAGGCTTTTATCAGGCAAACAGTTGTGGACAAGTTCGTTTTTTAGCAATTTGAGTGGATCACAAAGGACAAATTTCAATTATTAATTTTGGTTTCTATTGACTTTCATTTGACAAGCGTCAATTCGTTTAATTTTGTCATAATAGAATGCCATCGGAAATTTCGCAATTTGCTATCGTTTTCGCAATATTCCTGAATTAATTTTTTTTTTTTTTTTGTGAATTATAGTATTTTTAAGTTCAAATATGGAAACATTGCGCTTTCTTAGAAATGTCTAACGGATAGCGCCACAGATAAATTATGGCAATTTACGTTTTTTAATACAAATAAATTTAATTCGGTTAAAAACAAATGTTGAAATTTTACGTAATTATTATTATAGACAAATTTAATTGCACACCTGCAAATATTTGTTTTAAATTTTATTACCGGTTATGTGTTATTTGCTGTGGGCCTACATCAAAATAATATTTAGTTAAAAAAAATTGTTGACGGTTAAAAAAAATATATAAATCAATCAAGCTTTTGTTTAACTTAAAATTAAAACAAAGTCAACGTTTTCAATTTAATCATAAGAATTTTTATTTCAACAGTAATAGTCTTGGTAGTAGATAAGAATAGTTTTTAGAAAGTAAGTAAGAACAGTTTTTAGTAATTGAAATAATAGTCATTTAATGTAAGAGAGTAGTGGTCAAATTGATAGAAGTCAAGTCCATAAAATTCAATAGTTGTTTTAGGATATTCGTTTTCTGAAATTACAATAGAGTATAAGTTAACGTTTAACGAAATAATTATTGTCATTCATTTATTTTACCTTGGTCATTTGGTGACCCGTTTGCATAGGGCCCAAATGCATCGGCAATTTGGGCCTCCACCGTTAACTTCACACTGCCAGGAAAATAGGCAATTTCCTCCGCACGCGGCTTCCGTCACGTCCACTATCACCAACATTATTCCAATTAGCACAATTAATGAGCTAATAAAAAACGTAAACGAATTGGCGTTCATTTGTGAATTTAAGTAAATTTTAGTAGTGCGAGTAAAATATCAATGGATGGTTGGTTTAGCTTGTTGTGAATTTGTGTGAGGGATTTGTTCTTAATATACTAAACGGTTAATAACAATTTTTCCTTATCAAGATTATCTATTTTTATTTTCATTATTTCTGGAAAATATTATTGGAAAATATTGGCACTAGCTATATCGGATGACAATTTCAATTTTGTGGAAGAATATTGAATTGCTGTTTCTTGATTGGTGTTTTCTATATTTACGTATTGAATTTAAAATATTTATTAATAAATTTATTTGGATCGATAATTAAAAATAAAAATATCAGTGATTGGCTAATGTTCCTTATCGATAATTATTATTGAATTTTATATTTAAAAAACAACATACCGGTATTAAAAGCGAACTTTGTTTTTACAGTAATTGAAGCAGTGCAGTGTCAATTGACAAAATTTAATTATTTTTTAAATTTATTTTGTTATTGATTTTAACCGATTTTTTGCTTTCGTTCCTTTAATTTTTACGAGTTTTAAATTTTAAGTTCACTGCTTAAAATATTCTAATCGTATTTCTAATTTTAGTTATTAAATGGAATAAATCATTTATATTCTATTACTGGTAAATATAAAGTTTGGAAACAAATCTTACAGTATTTTGGAGAATTTGATAAGGAAAAATAAGCTCTTTTTTAAAAAACAAAATGATTTATTTTGGATAGTATTTTATAGGTGTTTGTGGGTTAACTTAATTAAATGTTTTTTTTTCAAATGAATAGAATGAAATTGAGAAAAAGGTAATGAAAAAAAAGCAATAAACGAAGCCAATAAACTATAGATAATAAGAATTACAGTGCTGTGCCGTATTTAAGATTTTCTCATATTATTAGTGGGGTATATACAGTAAACTTTTTTTTTTAGATATTGGTGTAAATTTAATTAATTATACTGTTGGCTTTTAAAAGGTTACCTTAATTAGTAATTATGTTTTAATTTTATTTGAAAAATTTTTTTTTTTAAAGTTTAACCTACGTAAATTATTATTTTACTGGTTTTAAATTGAGTAAAGTATTAGAAGAATAAGCGCAATTTAAAGGTGAAGCAATTCAACGTACATGTATTACTGTATAGGTAAAATACAGTAGTTCAATATTTTTAAAATAACCCACGGTTTTTCCAATTGTAGTTTGTATACTGTAAATATTTAATTTATTTTAAATTGTTTATTATTTAGTTACTGTATTATATAAACTTATAAAGTGATAAAATATTTAAAAAATAAAAACATTTGAATGGTATCAAACATTTTTAAATTTTAAATAGACGAAGGTTTATTTAAAATCCTTCAATTTGTCAATAAAACTGTTGTTGAACCCACGACGATGAATTAGCAGCATTACGCTTATTCAAAAATAAATGTCACGTACATTTACCGTGAACATTAAAAAAATATAAAGTGAATCTATAAGTTCGCTGGCTTTAAAGGAAATTCCAATTTCATTGTTATGTTATATTCACTTTGCAAATTTTTAGAATTTTGTTTGAAATACCGTAAATAGTCCTTATATCGACAATCAATTGCTATAAATTCACCACATTTTTCGGCAAATTCATATCGTTCTCAGTTCGTCAGCTGACAGTAACTGCAAACTCAACGTTTTATGTTATTTTATTATTTTTTTTGTCTTTAAAAAAAAAAATGAATTATTCCTCAATAATTTTCTTCTTGATAGCGTTTACCGCTTTCATTGCAATTACTTATGCCATCGTTCCATCTTTCTGCGGTGGAGGATGTGTATCAAACCTCCAATGCTCGCCTTACATTTGGGGAAAATGCCGATGCATTGGATTCCGATGCAGACCCTTCATAGGATAATAATATCCGATCAATCAGTAATCATTCAAATCAATGTTTTTTTTTTTTTTTTAACATTTTTGTTTTACTAATTGACGAATATTTTTAGATTATCGTAAGATATTCATGAAAATGAAAAGACCGATTTGATTGGCTCTTTGGATTTTGATAAATTGAATAAATAATTTGAAGTTTAAAACTTACAGTATTACTGTAACACTAATTATGTTTATCGAAAGTTTAATAAACTCTTACGAGTTATGCATTCAATTTTAAAAGCTCACAAATAATTTCAGAAAGTTAAACTCCTAATAATAATTATAGTTTTTTAAATAAGATTAAAGTACAGTATGGCTGTTACTTGTTATTCTTTCAACTTGTCAACTGATCAACTTGTTTTGTTTTGGTTTTGATATCTATACTTTGAAACATTTGCTTTTGTAACTACTGTACCCAATCAAAAGATTGTGTTTGCCAGGCGAGCATGCATGCTTCTAGTGTTTCAACGCTAAGTAATGTGTACAGTAGTTAATTATTTACATATTTTTAATTTACATTTCTCTTGCGGGTTTATTTTTTTACAATAATTGTGCAACAAAATTGATGGTTAAAAGTAATAAACTAAATAAAAATTTGAATCAATTAAAACGAGTTTTGCGACTGAGCTCTTTCGCGTCCGATACATCCATGGCAATAGACTTCGTATCGATAGGGGACAAATCGCGATTGTGGAAATTTTTTGTTATAGAGAATTTCGGGAATATCTGGGATTTCGAGAAGTGCAAATAGTAAACTAACACTTTAATATGATATAATACCCACAAACATCATTAGAATATGTGCGTTCTGTATTGAGTTAAAATGATAATTTTAAATTTAACAAATAAATACGGGTTTTTTTTACATCTAAACACCAAATGCTTGGTTTCCCCAGTTTTCTGTGGCTAACGTAACATCTTGGTTTCTATTGGCTTTCATTTGACAAGCGCATTAAATTGCCATAATAATATTATGATAAATGCAATTGGAAATTCCACAATTACTTGTTTGATCAATAATTACACTACACTGTATTTGTTAACGTTTTAACAATACAGTATTCCGAAATTCAATTTTTTACCTTGCTTTATACAGTTTTAATTTCAAATTGGGAACATTGCCTTTTCTTAGAAATGTCTAACAGATAACACCGCAAATAAATTACTGCATTATTATTCGTCTTTAAATACGGGTACTAATAAATTTAATTTGCTTAAAAACAAATTTTTTTATAATTACATGTAATACCGTACTATATTGTATAGACCAAATTAATTACACACATGCAAATATTTTTTAAACTTTATTATGAGTTAATTACCGGTACATCAAAATGATGTTTAGTTAAAAATGTTGAAGGTTAGAAACAAATAATGTAAATCAATCAAATTTTTTTTGTGTTTAATTTAAAATTAAAACAAAGTCAACGTTTTCTATTTAATCAAAAGAATTTTTATTTCAACAGTATTACCGGATAAGAATAGTTTTTAGAAAGTAGCCTTAATAAGAACAGTTTTTAGTAATTGAAATGATAGTCATTTAATGTAAGAGAGTAGTTGTCAAATTGATATAAGTCAAGCCCATAAAATTCAATAGTTTTAAGATATTCGTTTTCTGAAATTACGACAGAGGATAAGTTAACGTTTTGCAAAATAATTTGTCATTCATTTATTTTACCTCGGTCATTCGGTGGAGTTTTCAAAACTGTCTGCATGCGAACCAAAGGCATCGGCAATTTTTGTCTCCCCCATCGTAGCTCGCACATTGGCTGGAATTTATACATCCTCCTCCGCAACGTGCCTCCGTCACGTCTACTGTCACCAAAATTATTCCAATTAGCACAATTAATAAGCTAATATAAAATGTAAACGAATTCCTTTTCATTTTTTAATTTAAGTAAATTGTAGTAGTACGAGTAAAATATCAATGAATGGTTGGTTTAGCTTGTTGTGAATTTGTGTGAGGGATTTATTGTTTATATACTAAACGGTTAATAACTAATTTTTTTCCTTATCAAAAATACAGTAGGCTACGGTATCTATTTTTATTTTCCTTATGTCTGGAAAATATGGTTGCAAAAGTTTACAATTTTATGGAATAATATTGTATTTCTGTTTGATTGGGGTTTTCTATATTTGCTTATTGAAATTCAGATATCAGTGATTGGCTAATGCAGTAGAATAAAATAATAATGTTCCTTCCCGATAATTAGTGAATTTTAGTTAAAAAAAAAACAACTTACCGGTGTTAAAAGCGGCCTTGGTTTATAATTATTGAAAGAAAGTGCAGTGTCATTGATAATAGTTGATATTTTTTAAATTTATTATTCTACTGATTTTAACCGAGTTTTTTTTCTCGTTCTTTTAATTTTTATTAAATTTTTAATTCAATGCTTAAAATATTGCAATCGTTATTCCAATTTTAATTATTAAGGGGAATAAATCATTTATAGTCCATTACTGGTAAATATAAAGTTTTTAAACAAAATCCAGTGTTTTGGAGAATTTGATAAGAAAAATGAAGCTCTAAGGGCTTAATAATTTATATATTTAGACGGTTTTTAATATTAGTTTACTTTTTCCTTTGCGGTTTTTTACAAATACTATACAACCAAAGTGATTGCTAAAAGTAATAAACTAAATAAATATTTGAATCAATTAAAACAACTTTTGCGACTGAGCTATTCCGTGTCCGATACATCCATGGCAATAGACTGAGTGAGGATTCGATAGGGTACAATTCGCGATTGTGGAAATGTTTAGTTTTATAATGCAGTATAATATTGGGAATATCTGGGATTTCGAGAAGAGCAAATAGTAAATTAACACTTTAATATGATAATATCCACAAACATCATTAGAATTTAAAATAGTTGCGTTCTGTATTTAATTAAAATGTTAATTTTAAATTTAGCAAATAAAGGAGGTTTCTTTTACATCTAAACACTAATTGCTTGGTCTCCCCAGTTAACTGCGGCTAACGTAGCATCTTGGTTTCTATTGGCTTTCATTTGACAAGCGCATTTGATTTAATAAAATTATGATAAATGCAATTGTAAATTCCACAATTACTTGCTTGATCAAATACAGTATTATTTTGTTATCGTTTTAACAATATTCCGAAATTCAATTTTTTCTCCTGCGTTATACGAGTACTATAGTTTTAATTTCAAAGTGGATACTTTGCGTCTACTTAGAAATGTCTAACAGATAACATCACAAATAAATTACTGCAATATTACACCTATTTTTAATACCGATACCGGTACTAATATAAATTTAATTCGTTTAAAAACAAATTTTTAAATTTTTTCATAATTAATATTATAATAAGTTTAAAGACCAAATTAATTACACACCTGCAAATATTTTTTAAATTTTATTATGAGTTAATTACCGGCACATCAGAATGACATTAAGTTCAAAATGTTGAAGGTTAGCAAAAAAAATAATGTAAATCAATCAAATTTTTGTTTTTGTTTAACTTAAAATTAAAACAAAGTCAACGCTTTCAATTTAATCAAAAGTATTTTTATTTTAACAGTAGCAAGTAAGAATAGTTTTTAGTAAGTATATCTAAACTGTTTTTGTAATTAAAATGATAATCATTTCATTTATTGTAATTGCTAAATTGATAGAAGTCAAGTCCATAAAATTCAATACATGTAGTTGTTTTTAAGATATTCGTTTTCTGAAATTGCAATAGAATACACGTATAACTTAAGTTATCGTTTAACAAAATAATTGGCATTCATTTTACCTCGGCCATTTGGTGGATTTTCAAAAGTGTTTGCATTGGAACCAAGAGCATCGACATCTTTGGTCTCCCCCGTCGTAGCTCGCACATTGGCTAGATCGTATGCATCCTCCTCCGCACACTGCCTCCGTCACGTACACACTCATCATCATTATAATTGCAATTAAAACAAGAAATTTGATGCTAGTAAACGTAAATGAAGATGCATTCATTTTTGAATTTACGTGAATTTTTGTAGTAAAATATGAATGGATTACTGGTTTGGTGTGAGCTGGTTGTGAGTTTCTTGACGGGGGTTTCTTGTTTATATACTAAGCGATTGAAAACAGTTTTTCTTTTTAATTCAGATTGAACTCTATATCAATTTGCAAGATGGATTTAAAATAATAATTCCACAGAATTAACTTTCGAGCCAGCGAACTTTTTCATTTATTGCAGTTAATACTTTAAAAATGTTTATGTCGGATTTTATTATTGTAGTGACGGGTTCAGGAATTATTCCCTTAGAGAAGAATAAGCTTAATTTAAAGCTGAAACAGCTCAACGTATTATAGTTATAGAAAATAGTTCAATAACACTGCAGTTAGCATTATTAAAAGCTAAAAATAACTGGCGGTTTTTCGAACTCTAGTTTTTATACTATAAATATTTAATTTACTATAAATTTGTTTTATATTTAATTATTACATAAAGCATAGTAATAAAATATTTATAAAAATAAAAACTTTTAGTTGTAGGTCACCATATCAAACATTTTTAAATTTTAGATAGAAATAGGTTTATTTAAAATAATTATTGAATTTGCCAATAAAAGATTTTGAACCCGCGACGATAATCTATAACGGCATCAAAATGCGCTTATTCTAAAGTGAATGTCACCTACTACAATATAAACATTTTAAAAATACAAAAGTGCAATAAATAATAAGTAAATCTAGATTCGCTGGCTCTCAAGGAAATTCCAATTCCATTGTTATGTTATTTTCACTTTGCAAGTTTTAAAATTTTAGTTGAAATAAATTGTCCTTAATTCGAGTACCAATTGCTATAAATTCACAACAGTTTCCAGCAAATTCATAATATTATCGCTCTCAGTAACTGCAAATTCAAAGCTTTTATTATTATTTTTTTTTTGTCATTTTTAAAAAAATGAATTTATCGTCAATAATTTTCTTCTTGGTAGCGTTTACCACCTTCATTACAATTATTTATGCCATTGTTCCACCTTTTTGCGGCGGAGGATGCATATCAAACTTCCAATGCTCACCATTCAATTGGGGAAAATGCCGATGCATTGGATTCCAATGCAGACCCTTCATAGGATAATACAGTAGGCTATATCCAATCAGTAATCATTCAAATCAATGTTTTTCTTTTAAAATTTTTGTTTTACTAATTGCCTAATATTTTTATAGTATCATAAGATATTCATGAAAATGAGAAAACCATTTGATTGGCCTATTGCAGCGGTCGGCAAAGTCTGTGGTCAACTGAGCCAAAAATCAAAAATTCAAGAACTAAAATTTTTTGGAGAGCCAAACTATTTAACCTTAAATTTTAGTTGAATAAAACCAGTGGCGGATTAAGCACTTGAGAGGCCCGAAGCGCAATTCAAATTTGAGGCCCCTCTAAAATATTTCGTTACCCATGCGCCGAACTTGCGAAGCGCAAAATTTTTTTTGGAAAAAAGGACAAATTGACACCCATTTTTAGACAAAAAAATAAGATTTTTGTTAATGTGTCTCAATTTTGGCTGTTTTTTGCGCTCCGGTCCCCAAAAAGAAACAATGCTAAATAATAACGAAGCGCCGAGCTTGCGAGGCGCGAAATTTTTTGTCCATTTTTTGGACAAAATAATAAAATTTTTAACATTTGGGACAGTTGCCCCTCATTTTACGGTGCAAGTAAGATTTTGTGGATGAGCCACACTCGAGAGGCCAAAGAGCCGCATGTGGCTCTAGAGCCGCAGTTTGCCGACGAGGGGGGCCCTATTGGATTTTGATAAATTGAATAATTTGACGTATAAAACTTACAGTAGGCTACTATACTAATTGAATAGAATACAGTAATAATAATAATAATTAATAATGTTATGTTTTTCGAAAATGTAATAAACTTCTACCTATGCTTCTACATGTTAAATTTTTTATTGTATACACACGGGTTGTATTTAAATTTAAAAGCTCACAAACAATATTTAAGCAAGTCAAATTCATAATATGGTTTTTCGAAATAAGATTAAAGAAATATCTCCTTTATTTATTTAAAATTTGTCCCCTTAGGAGATTAAAGGATTACAAATATACAATAAATTTCATTGGCAACGTATAAATCAATAACCAGTAAGGAATTATTCACGGTAACCCTTAGTGTAGCCGGCGGACGTAATGTGTTTCTCAAAATGCGTGCACATTAGATGAAGTCTAAGTCAAATTGTTTTGTCTTGATTTTGATATCCATATTTTGGTACAATTGCTTCTGCAACTACCCAATCAAATTGACTATCGATGTCAAGCGAACATTCTTCCGGTATTTCAACACATCCGCATCTAAATAATGTGTGGTTAATTATTTACATCTTTTGGTCGGTTTTTTAATTTACTTTTTTCCTTGTAAAATATTTTGAGTACAAATGAGTTGTCTAGTAAAGAAATAGAACATCCCACACTCCACTAGTTCTCCGTCCCAATCTTGACGCCGCGGTCTCTTCAGTGGATCAAAGTTTAAAGGAACAAGGTCTTCCTGGTCTAAAATAATTGTCGTCAGTTGTGATTGAATAGAAAATAACAGTTTAAGCAAACGATTGCCTTGGTTTTTAAATGATCGCGCCCAACGTAAATCGTATCTCTTGCACACAGCAAAAATTGAATCATAATCTTGGTTTCTCAACATGGATGCAGCATTTTTCAAAAAAGGTGGTTGGACACATGGTGAGGTGCATTGTAGTAAACCAACATCGCTAATTTCTATACAAATTCAATAATTTAATTAACTTTACTATCTGTTTGCATGCACGAAAATGAGGAGTTTAAACCTTCATGATGGCTAAGAAATTCCAAGGTGGCTTGACAAGATGAAATATTATCTCCAGAAAATTCAGCAGGGCGACAGTGCACCAAAGCCCCAAATTCTTTTGAAATATTTGCAATTTCTTCGTCATCAGTGGATACCCAGACTGAATCAAAACCTTTAAAACCAAATTGAAGTTTAAAACCCAAAGAGTAATTAGGGGTAAATATTAATTTCATACATTTTTGTTAATAATGGGGAGGATGGGGAATTGCCATTACGTTATTACGATAAAATGCAATTGCGATATATTTTTTTTAAATATTAATCAAATACTGTAATTATAATTAGACATTCTTTTATTACAAAAACATTGTTGATAGTGCAACATGCTCAATTTACTAAACAGATAAATAAATATTTGCGCATGCATTACAAATGATAAATTAAATAAATAATAAATAATAAAAAAAAAAATTAAGCATCATCTTAAATTTAAAAAAAAGCAGAAGGAAGCCTTGATATTAATACTGTATTTATTTTAATTTGAACTTTCAAATACAGTATGTACACATTGGTGTATTGGCATACTACACACACTTGGCGTCAATTGCTGCCCTTAATGTCCATCCGATCAAAGGCATTCCATTTAAAATTTTAACATTTTTTCTTGGAATACCCTTACTCCCTCCTCGAGCTAACACAAGTCCAGCTAAATGTCGTTTTCTGTTACCCATAGTTACTAGATAAAAATAATATTTCCCTCTCAAAATATTTGTTTAAAGCCAACTACTACAACGCCAGACAAATTGCTAAAATTGTACGGAAGCCTTGTAAGCTTCAATTAAAATCCTAAATAAATTAACCGTTATTCAATAATTATGATATGGGGCGAGGGTTACAATAGAGCCAAACTTTATCTTTAAATCTATTTATATATCCGCCATACATTTTAATTATCATGGCTATTAATTTTTAGTGTGACAATTATTCTAGAATTGGATATCTTTGCTCAGAACTAATACGACACCGTACAAGTTGAACTTTGGTTGGTAAATCCAAGGATAAGGTAATCTCCTTATCATAATCATCGATTTTTGTCAATTAAATTTGTGTTATTCAAGTTCACAAACATTTATTGTCATGATTGAAATGTCTGAGAAAGTGAAAACTTAAATGGGCACATGAGCTTTGTAAATTTTGTTTGAAAACATTGTGATATTTTGTAACGAGCGCTGTTCATTCAGATCTAGTCACGCACTTTTTCCTGATCATATGACCAGTCAAAATGTGGAGGAACTTCAAAGTAAAACTTTACTGTAGAAAGTTGTTGCGTGTCGTATGTTTCATGCTAGCAATTACGCTTAATTACCACGTTGAAAATGTAAGTTCTATAATGAACAGTCCTAAAATTACTGTTTTAAATGGCACATTCGGAGAAGCTTACATGTTAAACGTGAGCAGCGAAAACGCGTCTGTTGTTCAGTACAACTATAATTACAAGAATGAAACAGTGTTGGTAAGTAATATTAATGAAATTATAGTTCGCATTAATTTGTTGACTATTTTTGAATGCAGGAGAAAGGTATCCGGATGTTTATCGATAGCGCCAAAGCAAATTCGAGCTATCCTGTTTTAATTGTTGTCAAACAGCAGCTGGGCATTGTATCTTTTCAGATTCCATTAATAACAGAAGATAAGTAAGGAATAATTGCTTGTTAATAAACGTAGCTTTTTTTAAAAATTTATTTACTTTGTTGATTAGAATTGGCTACACAAATGTGAGCAGGACGCTATGCCCCATTCAAGATTATTTTCATACAGTAGTCGATACAGAACAGACTATTTTAGTAGATATTTCAACATCATCAATAAGTCCAGTTCAAGTAAGGCTAAGACTTGAACACGAAGACAATTTTTATTTGCCGTAAGTTTTACTGATTAACAATCATCGCTGCAGTTTATTTTGTTGATCTTTTTTTTTTTATCGAATGTAGTGTTGGTCGTCGTGTGGAAGTTCTCGCCTCACCTTCGCAGCCTTGGTATTTTGAAGTCAATTTTCCCAAAAACACGGATCATTTAATGGTAGAAATTAGTTCAACTGATGCCATATGTGCTATTATATCTATTCAAGATGCCAAAGTATTTAATTATTTTAAAGATAACCGGTATTTAATTTGTAGTTTTATTTAGATTTCTCATTGTTGCTTTAGTGTCCTGTATTCGATTTAGATCGAAATATTTTATTTAATTCAACTTATCAAACTATGACTACTATTGCTGCAATTGTTGCTAGGGTATCTTAAATTTATTATTTTTTTTATCTTTTTTTAATCATTTAATAGTTTGTGTTATTTATAGAAAGATGATTTTCCTGATGGTTTCTTTATCGTTTTAGTAGTGAAATCAACAGACAGCTTATGCCTTAAAAATGACGGTAACATTTTTATTACAGAATTTTTTGACACCTGTTAATTAGAATTTATTTATTTTAGAAATGTCTACGATTTTATCAGCTCGTATTAAAGGCTTTAATGTAACAGTTGTAGAAACTGTGACTCGTAATAATTACTCTTTTTTTTTTTTTTTTGGGATAGAATTTTTAATTATTTTGTTATTAGAGAGAGAATATTTGTTGGCAACTCTGGGAATTGTTGGAATATTTTTAACATTTTATATAATTACTTTGATAGTGGGAGTCGCGTATTGTTGCCGGTAACAATTTTTTAAAATTAAAAGTTATTTAGGATCACAATCTCAATTAATGATTTGAATTCTAGCTCAACTCGTGAAGATATGTTGTTAGCACACGCAGATAATTTAGGTAATTATATTAAATTGCAAAATGCTGTATAAAGTAGTATAAACTGTTTAATTTGATTAGAATATCAAAGTTTATTTCGAAATGACAGATCTTATGGAACTACTCGTAAGTTTTATTTATCATAAATTACAATTTAAGTTTTAAAAAATTGATGACATTTACAGCTTCTACAAGTTATAACAACTCGTTAGCATCAATTCCGGAATCGCCTATAGTAACCCGTAGAACTATGCACTTTCCTGTTACAGAGGCGACCTGTGACGAAAGTGACAGTTCTTTGGATGAAACTGACATCGATCTTTTGCCAGACGCTGATTCCGAAAAAGATGTTATTCGAACCAAGGTTATTATTTTTGCAATTGCAGTACAGTATTATTATTTTTTCCATCTTGTTTTTGATTGTTTGAATTTAATTTTTCAGATGTTTTTATATGTTTCTGATTTATCGCGAAAGAACTCCAAAGTTTTACGAAAGAAATCTCAGATGTATTCAAGGTAATTTTAGATTTTTTTTTTTAATTACCTGTAAATGTACGATAAATTCGATACGCAGAGTCACATCTGCAAAATTTATTTATTAAATACGCTCATTTTTATGTTTATTGTTTGCAGAAATGTTATCACTATTGCCATTCTTTACGTGCTTCCCGTTATTCAACTGGTTTTGACTTATCAGCAAGTAAACTATTTTCAGTAAAATAAGCGAGTGCAAACTTAAATCGCATTTTTTTAAAAAATTCTAACAGGCTGTAAAGGCATCTGGAAATCAAGATGTTTGTTTTTATAATTTTTTGTGCGCACATCCAAACGGGTATTTCAGCGATTTCAACCACGTCTTTAGTAACATTGGTTACGTTTTGCTGGGATTTCTATTTTTTGCTATTGTTTACAGACGGTAAATTTTTAAATTATTTAATAATTACCGCACTTTTATTTTTAACATAATTATTATTTTGTTTATTTTTCAGGTACATGATACATAAAAAATTGATGGAAATTAACAGTGAATATGAAAAAGTATACTTTTTATAAATAGAAAAATACTTTATACAGTATAATTAAAAATTTATATTTTGCACTTAGAACTATGGAATTCCCCATCACTATGGTTTATTTTACGCTTTGGCTGTGGCTTTGATGATGGAAGGTCTTCTTAGCGCTTGTTATCACGTTTGTCCAAACTACACTAATTTTCAGTTTGGTAAGATTATTTCGATATTTTAATTTACTGTACTTTTATATTTTGTTTGAATTCTTAATAAGTTGATTGATTTCAGACGCTTCATTCATGTATATGATTGCTGGTCTTTGCGTGTTAAAGATATACCAAACTCGACATCCGGATATAAACGCGGACGCTTATAGTGCCTCTTTAGCATTTGCTTTTGTGATACTTTTGGCAGTTGTTGGAGTGGTAATAATTTTTCTGTTTAAAAGTTAAAAGTCTAGTTTTTTTTATACTTTTTATTTTTAGTTATTTGGAAACATTTATTTCTGGATAGTTTTTACAATACTGCATATCTTATCCTGCGTTGCACTAAGTGCTCAAATTTATTATATGGGAAGATGGAAACTCAGTAGGCAATTTATTAAATTTTTGAATTTGCACTTTTTAATAGATTTTCTCAGATTTAGGTATTTTTAAAAGATTGTATTTGCAAATAAAACGAGATATCTTATCAGGACACTGTCTTTGCAGACCAGTTTACTTAGTAATTAAATAATAATTGGGATGGTTTGCTTTCCAGTATTTTTTAAAAACATTTTTATTTGATAGGATCGTATGATTTTGCTCATTTTTGGGAACATCTTTAATTGGTCTTTGTTAGTAAATTTAATTTTATTAATTTTTTTAAGTTTTCAAATTTGAAATAATTGTTATTTAGGGCTATTTTTGGAATTTTGACTCAACCGTTGGATTTTGCTTCTTACTTGTTGGCTATATTTATGGTTAATCTTGTGCTATGTTTTGCTTTTTACATTATCATGAAGGTAATTATTGCTATTGCTTAAACAATTTCAGATTGTGACCATTTGTAAAATTTGTTTATTTGTAGTTGAGACACGGAGAGAAACTTTTATTTCAAGCAAAGATTTATATTTTATTATCTACAATATTTTGGTGCGCTTCGCTATTTTTCTTTCTAGGAAGAAAATCGATTAGTTGGGAGGTAATGTTTCTATTTAACACAAATGCCTCGGATGTTGTATAAACCGCGATAATTTTTAAAATGTTATAGTTGACACCAGCACAGTCAAAGGAGAAAAATAGACATTGCTCAATACTGGATTATTACGACGATCATGATATATGGCACTTCCTATCTGCATGCAGTATGTTTTTTTCTTTCATGGTACGTGTCAATACATATAGAATGCATTTTAAAAAGAGTTTTTTTAAAATTATAATTTTTTAATCTCCAGGTTTTGTTAACAATGGACGATGATCTGTTATTCACACCTAGGACCAAAATTCCTGTTTTTTAATGTGTTTTCTATTTAGAGAAAAAAATCTAAACGTCTTCAGAGCTTTATAACATTTTCAAACTTTATAATTAAGACAAATCTTTAAAACTAAACTGAAAATCAAATTTTAGTTTATTTTTATACCGTACTTAAATGTGTTACCTATGATAATTTTATCTAAAATATTAAATAAATTTACAGACAAGTAAAAGTAGTTTTTTTTTTTTTTTGAGGGAAACAAACTGAAGAAAGTAATTATTAAATTTGACCTATTTTCCTACATTGCGGTTAAATGATCATCAGTATTCGGTTAATTAAAACATTTTCTTTTGTTTTCCGTAATAATACACATTGTAATTATTTTGGGTAGGCCTTACTCTCGGATATTCACATAATGCGGTTATTGAGTTGTCGGTTAACAGAAGATTTATCGAGCTAGCCAATCATGTGATTATTCGTAATGCTCATGTGACCGATGACGTCGTCTCGTCATATGATCGGCAGCCATGTTTATAGTCACGAGTGTTTGTTTTTAATGAGTTTGCTATATTGAAAGACAATATTGTATTTAGTTGCACCACCTGCAGCAGCCTACGTACGTGAATTATTCGAGAAAAAATCGACTTTCATATAAATAGAGGTAGACTTGCATACAACTATCATAAGTTAACTTGTACTTCGAGCGAGTTGTATGTGTGCGTAGTTACCCTTTAACTCTATTGGTAAATATGGCGGAGAGTGTGTTTACATTGTTTACCTTCAACTAAAATTATTTTATTTAACAGAAATATTTGAAATACATTCTACATTATGGCGAATAATATATCAGTGAAGGCTTATTTGATTCCTGAAGATTTCCATGGCAAAGACGAAATCCGAAGATTCACTTTAGACGGAAATGTTGCTTCAAGTTTTTTGTATCTTCGTGAAAAACTGGTCATTCTTTTTCCTGTTTTGCAAAGACGTCCATTTTCAATCTTGTACAAAGGTTTGATTTTAATTTATTGAATTTATTACGAATCATTTTTAAGCTTAGCATTATTGTCAAATATGGAATATTTTAAAGTTAAAGTCATTCATAGTTACTATAATATAAAAATATATTACTGAACACGGAAATTAAAAAAAAATTATTTTTGATTTTTATTTATTATTAGATAAGTGCTTATTGTATTAATTTTATGATAATAGATGAGGAAGGCGATATGATTACAATGTCAAGTGAAGACGAATTAAAAACAGCTTGTTTGGCATCTGTGAAAGATAATCTATTGCGCATTAACATAAAAAGTAAGATACATGTACTTTTTTTTATTTATTGTGAGACTCATTTTAATTTTCGTATTTTAGGAGACAGAAATGGTGGTCATCACGGTGAAAGAAAATTTGGAAGTTGTAGATTTGCGGAAACGGCCAACAATATGGAACACCAGCACGAAAACACCGTTCACCCCAGAGTGACATGTGACGGCTGCGAAGGGCCAGTCATCGGGTTCAGATACAAATGTGTGCAGTGTCCTGACTACGATTTGTGCATGAGTTGCGAAATTAAGCAAATTCATCCTCAACATGTTATGATGCGAATTCCATCTCCAGAAGCGGTTAGTTTTTAACTCTTTCGCAATTAATCACTTTAATGTCAGTTCTCGCACAAGTTTTTATGACTTTACGATTCGATGTCCTTTTTTTAAAAAAGTTTTTTTTTTTTAATTTTTTATTACCGGTATCCAAAATTATGCTAAAAGTCATTAGATAATACAGTAATTAATATTATAATTAATTTGTCAATTTTTGAAAGTCATCTAAAACTATAATCAAATTTAATTTTTATCCTTTAATCTTTCTTTTATAATATTTAACTTCGTCTATTAAATTATTGCCATCTTAACTTTAGTTATAATGACTTCTATTTTTCTACCTCTGTATTTTGATTAAATATTTTGATAATTAGGCCCGAATTAATTTTGTTGTTTAAAGTTAATCTCGTGTAACGAGAGCATACTGTAGTTAGAAATGAGTTTTATATTAAATATTAATTTTTTTTAGACTTGCCCCACGGGTGCGCCATGGGTGCACGAGAGACATGGATCTCGTGCTCGTCGTTTTGGACACGCCGGCTATCGTCGCCGTCATGGAGGAAAACATTGCGGAGGAAAAGCAGAAGGAGAAGCTTCTGATGATGGACCAAGTGATCAAGATAAATTTCAATATCCATTCCAATTCAATCAAGTCTTGGAAAAAATTTGGACCACACTCGGAGGTCTTCCCAGAGAATCTTCTTCAACTTTAGATAACACCATCAATGGTATTTACATCTATTTAGAATTTTTTCTTTTTCGAAATTAAAGAAAAATGCTTTTAATATTTTAGAAAAGAAATCCAACGTTGAACAAGCTAACGATGAATATTTGCACAAAGTTGGAAACACTGTAGCAGCAATGTTGGATCCCTTAGGTATAACTTAAAAGTGTTTATATTATTTAATTGTTTATATTTATTTTCCTTATGCTTTTAAAAGGAATTGATGTGGATGTGCACGTGACTAAAAATAATGTTAATCCAACTGGAGCTAATCAAAATAAACCTACGATGGAAAAAGATCTCCCAAAAGAAAGTTTCAGTACCGCAGCAACTGTGGTTGTAAGAAATCCGGAGGAATTTAAGAAAACTCATTTTAGCGATAACGATCTGGCAAAACTGAGTGAAAAATTAACTGAAAATACGATGTATCCGTCACTCGCACAGGTGTGTCAAACGTTCTTATGCAAAGAAGTTTTTTTTTTCTCTAGAAAGAACTAAGTTGTTAATTATTTTATTGATTTTAGGAGATTGCTAAGCAAGCTGACAAGAGTGTGGAAGCAAATGATGGTTGGATGTACGTTGATGTAGAAGCGAAAGAAGCCGCGTTGCAACAATTAACTGATACCGAAGAAATCCCCAAATCCAGTGGTGGCCCGCCTATAACTTCAATCGCTAATGAAATGAGCAATTTAAGTTTGGGACGAACTACACTTCCTCTTCATTCAAGTAAAGCTTTATTAATAATGTTTTGAAAAAGCGTTTTAAAATAATTTTTTTTAGATCCAGCAATTAATAGCGCCTTGGACCAAATGATGTCGATGGGTTTTAGCAATGAAGGTGGGTGGTTGACTCAACTTCTTGAAGTGAAGAATGGAAATATCGATGATGTTTTGGAAGTTCTTACACCTCACAGCAAACCCAACTAAAAGGTTTAATGGTCTGTTTTATTTTTTTAACTATCATTTTTACCTAATAGTCTGTTAAGTTATGTTGGTGATGTTTTAAATATATTGTTTTTTTATTTCGGTATCGGTAATTAATATTATGCACACCTGAATTTACATGAATGAACATGATTATGTTTTAAGTATTATTTCTATATTATTGATCACTATGAACAAAAGGATAAAATTCTTTTGCGTTTTAAGTTTCAACTAGGTTATTTTATAACAAGTTGAAACTTAATTTAATTTTACGTTTGTCTTTTTACTAATATTTATCTGATATTTAGCATATTAAGCAGATAGATATTATGTTCTGTTTCCCATCAGTTTGCATTTTTTAATGAAAATTTGAAAATAGTATCGTTATAATTTTTACTATTAATGTTCCAACTTTTTGGCACCGGATATCTTTAAAATAATTAATTGTATGTTTCGTAATTTGTAACGGTGTAATATTACAATAATTATTTTTTCGTATTGTAAACGCAGCTAAATACAGTATATTTATTTAGCAAGTGATATCCAATTTAAATAAACGTTCATTGAATTGATAGTTCAATTTAAAAGGCATGTTTTATTTATTCATTTAAAAAGGTTCCGCCATTAAAATGAAATTACCAATCGAAAAAAATATATACAAACAATTCGTTTATAAATTACGGAGCATTTAGCTTGAATGAAATTATAATATTTGATTTAAGTTAGCCGGGTTAGAAATTAAGTGTACAACATCCTTTTTCTTTTTCCTTACTATTTGTTGATAAACTACGAGTATTTCCGGCTGCACAATTCTCACAATAGAAATGGGTTATCGATTTGATTAAATCGTCGCACATAGGGAATACAATTTTTGAAAGTAGAGAGGGAGAAAATCTTTTGGTATAAAATGAATTAGGAACTATAAAAATGTTTTGATAGACGAATAAATATTTACGCATGGATTATTGTTTTGCAATGGAATGCGGAGAATCGGAAAACACAATGCAATTGTTATTATTAATGACCGTAAAAACAACTGAATGCTATTTACAGAACACGAAACATCAACCGCTGTCGTGATTGTGTGCTTAATAATTAATGCAACATGCTAATTAATTAATTAATGCGCTCATTAGTAGCAGACCGACAAATAACACAAATTAAAATTATGAAAACTTTGCTCAATTGTAATTAATTAAAGCAAGAAATTGTCGATAAGCATAATATTTACAAAGATTAGAAGATTGTTACAGACAACGATAATAATAAGATTATTAGGCGGCTTTTCATAATTGCAATTAAAACTATCTGACACTCAAAATTGAGATTTTTATTTTTTTTAACGTTAGTAAAAAGAAATGTAATGACTAAGTACAAGGTAATTGCATCATTGTTTTTTTTTTTTCATACTTATTTGTATGTAAATCTTTTCATATCATAATAATTATAATGCTTTAATGTTAATACTAATTCTTTATTTTTAAAAGCAATTATGAATTATTCATCACAGCTCTTAACAAACAAACGTTGTATATTATAAGAATAATAATTAAAAATAACTAAAAGTGCAAAGCGCGGAAAGTAAATCTTGCGTAAAATTATCTCATTTACTCTTTTGTTCTTGTCCTAAAAAAAAATTATTTTTTTCCTAAAAGGAATTTAATACTTTTTTTTTTTTCAACGCACCATTGAATTTCCAGTTTGAATTTCGTTTTATATTATTATATTACATTGCATCGTGTGTTGCTCCACAATTATTACGCACCTCGCTTCAGCTCAGCTGAATTTCAATCCAAATTAATCTTTGCAGCAACATATTAATTTTTTTTTTTATTGTATAATACACATTTAAAAATGTTATCGAATAAAATAAAAAAAAATGACATTGGTAACAGTGATGTTTGTTGATATCATTTTACGTCTTTAGAAGGGAGAAGGGGGATGTTTAAATGTACACAGTACAACTATACAAGCTGCTATTCAATAGAAAATAGAATATTTTCTTTTTATTTAATTTTTTTGTTTAATTAATTTTCTTTTTGATAAGTATTAATCATTTTTCTATAGAGATATAATAATTATATACTGTGTCTTTCTTTAAAATGGAGATAGAAGAAATATATGGGATGATAGCACATCTTGTATTTTTATTTTAAAATTCCAATTGCCATTGGGGAAAAACGTGGCTATATTCACATAGACAAAATGTCCGAAGGCCATCCACAGGGAATAGGTGAGGAAACTATGGCGCTGCATATTTCCCAAAAATTTAACTAAACGAGTGAGAAGCGCACTTCTTAAATTGAAATATCGTCCTTAAATAATTTATGCGATTTAAAGTACATGTACTTGTTCACATAATGTTGTAGTTTAAAAAAATGTAATTTAATAAGTGCGTCAATGTACCTTTCGTACAAAGTTTATTTAAATTTTGGCAGCCCATCAGCGCTACATAGAAATTACGCAAGTCGAGAACGAGGAATGCACAGTGATTGAAAGGTCGGTCGAGGATGAAAATACTCAAAATTACATTAAAGCTTATTCTTAAGTGATCTCAATGAAAATCCAAAAAAACAAACGTGAGCGTATTGACTATTGTATAACAATTTTAAAGTTCTAATTGCGGAGTACATGTTGGATAGAAGAAAGAAAAAAGCTACCGGTAGATTGACGGCACCAGCGCCATTTCGAAAACCACGCTAAACTTTTTTGACCGCGTGGTGGTTTTCGAAAATGTTCTATTTCAGTGATTTTAATTGACAGATTTTTTGATGGTAAGTTGAGTCATAATTTCATAATTATTCAACATTATATAGTATAAGATCTAATCTTAATGAGCAAACATTTATAATTTCAATTTGTTGAATCTTGAATCGCGTCAGGGCCGCATTCACCCAAAGGCGCAATTTACGAGCAGCTCCCAATGAGTGAAAGGCAGGTTCTCAAACTTATTAAACTACGCCCCAACCTTCTTCAACCTCATCTTCTGGGACTTCAATAATGCTGTTGCGTCTAGACTCTAGGGTATCCCGAAATATAAATGCGGCACTGACCGATCAATCATATACAGTGTGTATGGTAAAAGTTATTGCTATCTCATTTGCCAGTTGAAAATTAGTACCGGTATTTTTGAAATTTAATATTTCGAGAGAATTTTGTAGGCTTTAGTGTTCGGATTTTAGTAAGATATTGTTTTGGAAAATTCGGGCAAAATGAAGTTTTAATACGATACGTGAGAAAATTGGCTGAACGGGTCTCGCCTTAAAATGTCGAGACGCTTTAAATTTATTTAAAAACTTTTATGAAAAATGGTTGTGAAAATTATTTTTTGTTTAGAAAAAAAAAAAAAAGAAAAGAAAAGCACCATGATTCTAGAGTATAGAAATGATAAATAATACAGGGAATAATAAAAATTTCGCGCGAGAGTAAACAAGCACGTGCGTGCGAAAGATGAATCGTGATTTCCCCATTTGAGAGTGACAGATTGCGTAAAGAGATCATAGTTGGCGCTACGGTCTATTTTCTTTTTTTCATTTTCAATCACCCTAATATTATAATAATAATTATTATAAAGTCTCATCTGTATTCACCGTTGCTGCGTGATGCTTAAAGATTGAGTTTTGCTAGATGCGAGCCCTGGCGGTGAGATGGGGCCCAAGCACCAGTGGGTTGGCATCGATCGACGCACGTGCGCTCCAAACGCTGAGCGCGCTTTCAAAGAGCTATAATATGCAGGGAAATTAATCGGCGGCGCCTGCGCTTAGGACTCAAGAAGCACGTGCCACTGGCAGGCTTGTTCGCCCCGACTGTCCCTCATCTCGTTCCAATGCGCCAACTCCTCTTCGCCGCTGCTGTTGAGCCCCAGGGAAAACCAACCGATCATTTCCTTGCGCTTAATGCTGCGCTTGTTGTACACCGCCGCCGTTAACGTCACTTCCGGAAGCTGAAAGAGCGCAACCTGGATAAATACAAAAAAAAAAGCAAAATTATTATTGGCGTATTAATACATTAATTTTGTTTAATGCGGCATCGCGTATTATCCCCAACAACTGCTTAGCAAACACCATTAATAAGAGCACAATTTAAAATTGGAGAAAATATTTCTACGAAAATGCCATCACCCAACTACAGATTATTGCGACTAGGATTTACTTGGAACATGAAGGTTTCTTTGAACAGAGGGTTTGGTTGTCCTCGTCGAATGGAGGTTTTGCTATGGGCCATTTCTTGTTGATTCGAAGATAAGAGGGTGAGCTTGACGTAGGTGTCCGGTGCCCTATTCATGGCGAGGTTCCGAAAGTGGCTGCCTTTGATGACCTCCACCGATAGTCGCCCCGTTGTTCCGTTGTAAGATAGTCCTAGCAGAAGTTCCGGAACTCCTCCGTGCTGCATGGACTGCGTGGAACCTGTGCTGTCACTCCGAGCCAAACTGGAAACGTCAGCTCTGGAATCGCACATCTAGAGAAATGAAAGGAAGAGTGAGTTATAAGGAGCCCGATCGAATCGAAATTGAGTTTGGGGCCGGATTGAGCTATTAGTGATTTTGGATTATCTAGCATTTTTCAGAATTTTTTTGGGGATAATTTTGATTTCGACTGATGTGATTATGATTTTTTGCTATTTGACGATTGACACTCACGGCTATGTTGCTCCTTGGGTCCAGAGTGAGCCACAAAGTGGTTTCCTGGTCCAAGTTGAGGGAAGCGAAGGGGATGAAACACTCGCCGATCATTCGCTCCCTTCGCATCCGTTCGCAACCGTAGAGTCGGAAGCGGACTCCCATGCTGATGACGTCTTCGGGGTTGATGCGACTAAACAGGAAGGTCTCGTTGAACTCGGGATTGGTTCCTTGGCGAATTTTCGTTTTCGCCTTTTGCTTCTTCGCCGGTAACAGCAACAGACGAACCTAAAATTTTAATGTAAAAAAAAAAATTAATATAATATCGGTGCAGTGTTTTATTGGTGAGAATAATTATGTTTGTACTTGGACGTTATTAGCGCCTCCTCGGTCTTTGGCCGGAAGATCTCGAGCTTGAAGCACCCGAATGGTGGCTTTCCGCGTAGGAGCATCGTAAGCGATGGCCGTTTCTAGGTTCCCGCATTTCGAGATAACATGAGGAATGTTGTCCAGTATGCCACTATTGTTTAGGTCACTCACATCGAACAGCTGATCCTAAGGATAAAAATTAAATGTTGTTTAAAAAAAGAGAGTTTAAATTTACCCGGCAGAATTTTACTCGTCGTAAACGTTATTTTTAGAAAAGCAAATTATTTTCAACTGAGTAAACCGCATTTTAATTGGGTTTTAAAAGCGCAAATTGAGTTTTAATTTTGCAAACTGCGCAAATTGTTTCCAGTTTTATGGATCATGGCGTCGATGACCGGTATTGAAGGGTTATTGTCGTCTTCTAATAGACCAGATGCTTTTTATTTGTAATTGAAAACAAACGGTTAGCAACTTATTATTATTTTGTAAATTATTTTTGTAATTGAGCTGACGTCAGCAGCCGATATTAAAATAATAATTATTAGCGAATACGCGGGAAATATCGGTAATCGATATTTCACCCAGAGGAGCATGCAGCTGACCGACATAAAACAGGAATAGATATTTATTGCTTACTATCTCCACTGTTTTACAACCTTTATTTTTACGATATTAGTTATGACAGCGAGTTGATTAGAAAATTAGTAATTTAAGCAGGAGAAAAAAGGGAGGAGAGGGGGGCAGGATCGATGAGCCCTAACACGTATCGATTGTTGAGACCGGCACTTTATTTTGCATAATTGATACGCTTCGCCGTTAATTAAACTCATTCTCTCGATCCATCCATCAAATCTGATTAATTGCGTAGGCGTTCGACTTACGTCTTGGTCCAAAAGCGGAGGTCGATAGCGGCACACTACCATCTTGTCCGAAGCCGGAAGTGACTCGTCGTCTGACTTTCCGTAAGCTTGGTTATCGTGGTAGACATTGGTGCGATGGAGGTGGCCGCGTTTGATGACGGCGTGGTCAAATTCGTCCGGCGTCTCTTGACCACTAGTTTCGCTGGTAGCAGTGGATCCGCTGTCCCCCACTCGACCCTTCTCGGCCAACGAGATGAGGTCGCTGCTACTGTCTCCCACCGCCACTCCCCCTGTTTGCTGCTTCTGTTGCTGCTTTGAGACCTTCGATGGAGCACCCTTGTCCCCTGAAACGCAACGAAAAACAAAACCGAATTAGTCGGGGAGGAAAAATTAGTAAATTATTTTTGTCTGATGTTCGAAAATAATGTCATTAGATCAAGGCGGATTAGTTAATGGATTGTTGTAACTAAATTATTGGCTTTTTTTTTTCTTTCTCGTTCTTTCTAAAACATGTTTTAAGCTCGGCTCATAATTTATGTCAATTTATGACTTTTTAAAAACTCTCGAGGCTTTTATCGTGTTTATTTGTTGCGAGGATGTTGTTATGGTACCGAATTACACGGTATAGTAATGGGAATGGAATGAAAGGCGGACCAGATTTATTTTTTTTTCCTTTAATGTGATTTTAAGCAGTTTTAATGATTTTAAAATAAACTCAGATTTGAAATTGAATTTTTAATTTGCGAATCAAAAATATTTATTTTAGTATTTTTTTCTCCCCGCATTTTTGAAACGCAAACATTTTTTAACTGTAATTACAATACCGTAATATTGCTAATGGTTTTAACACACTGCCGACGCAATTTTGTTTTCATTAAATTAATTTTTAAATGCTAAAACTAATGTATAATTATGATGTCAATTATTAATAATGTAGCTTAAAATGGCCAGTAAAACTAAATACCGCCATTAAAGTACAAAACTAGTTCCGTAACTAGAATTTAAATTAATAATAATTTTTGCGGATTTCTTAATTTAGTTTAAACGGCTTTATCTTGATTTAACCAATAAAGCAACACATTAGCTGTTAAAACGTTGCACACATTCAAAGCGTAAAAACGGTAAATAAGTTTAAAAATTTGACTTTGAACGGGTACCTACTGTATGCAGTTTTAAGTGTTCTTGTTCTAGAAAGTTAAGGTTGTTCATTTGATTTCGTTTTTGATTTACGTTTTACTTTATTAGAAATTTAGTTGGTTAATGTTGATTACGGTACCTGTTCGGTCACTGGTTCGGTTACAATCTTGTAATCGGTTGTAACTGGCCGAGGATTTCTTGAGGCCGCTGCTCACACTCGCCGACTGTTGCAAGCGATGGAGCATCTCCTCCTCACTGTCCGAAGACGATTCTGGTTCATCCAAACCGTAGGCCGCGCCAACTACTCCGGTTAAAACTCAAGATTAAGAAAGAGTTGCATTCAATTTACTATCACACCAGTATTATTTCACCTTTGTCCTTATTGACTTCTTTCTTCCATCTCCACTCATCGCAGCAGGGAAGACCCTCGGCCGCGGCGAAACACAGCATCTTGTTGAGGTACAAGAGGAACACGACCAACAAGACCAGGAAACCACCCACCACACCTAGGAACGCCGTCGTCTCTAC
The DNA here is from genome assembly GCA_034692225.1 of Polydesmus complanatus. NCBI lineage: Eukaryota > Metazoa > Arthropoda > Diplopoda > Polydesmida > Polydesmidae > Polydesmus > Polydesmus complanatus. Next base: position 131,186 of record JAQGAZ010000019.1, read on the forward strand.
CGGAACTAGAAAGAGCGGAATATTAAATTTCGTTATTAGTTTTTGAACTGTCTTGGATACGGATAATGAAAAATATAAGTGCTGCGCACTGATTTCAATTGTTTAAACCGCTTTTAGTGAGCGACTTTATTTCAAATTTGTTGTTTGGTTGATTGAACAATGATGCCAAAATCCGCGTTTGAGGGGTTTATTAAGATCGCCTTATCGTTAAATGCCAAGGTCTGGCGGGGGAAAAAACGGAAAGATCAGTTTTGAAATGCGTGGACAGCGGAAGTCGACTCTCGACGACAACACAGGATGCGCGTTCAATTGATTACTTAGACAAATAATAATGCACGGTGCAGGATGCGAATAGGATATTTACGGAAAATGTCAGGATAGAGCGCATGAGGCTGCATGCGCGACAATTTGCATAAACCATATTTTTTTTTTATGACAAAGTGGGCAACTAGAATCGCAAGCTCCTTGTCATGACAATATTTTCTCTTTCATTTTCAATTACAGTATTAGTTAAAAACTTGGAAGGAGAAAAATATATGTAGGCCTATGTGATTTTAGCATTCTGATACTATACATTACAGCTTACGTATAAGTTAACTTATTTTATTTTAACTCGTACCTGCTAAAGAAATCACAAGTTCGCATTTCCCCCCATCTCCTCCCTTCCATAACCACGCCATTGGCTGCAATATTATTTAAATCTCAAAATAATATTGAATACTTAAATTCTCGAAGTCAAAAGTTACTATAATGATAGTTGTATGCCGCTGCGTTCATCCGCCGTTTGGGTTTTAAATACCGTAAACATTTTTAAATTACCAAATCTTGCTTTAAAATGAAAACTTTGATCAAAAAATATATTAATCGTAAATTTTAGGTTTTATTTTAATCCAATTTTTCTAAAGTCAATAAAAAATTATTTGACCGGTTAGTCAAATAAATACAGTATTTTTTTTATCCAAATTGTGGAAAAAATATAGGCCTACTTTTTTTTTATATACAGTATATTTCTGTTTTATTCTGAAGTGCAACGTCGACTTTGTGTAATTATATTAAAAAGGTACTACAGTAGTTAAGTACAGTACTGTATTAATAAAACCGACGGCTTTCAAAAAAACATAGCGAACAATAAACGATGCTGGCAATAATAATGCAAGTAAAACATTTAGCTCTAAATAAAACCGTTGTGAATGAAAAAAAAAAAAAACCTTAGCTATTTCACATCAAATTTAATAGCAAAAACGATCGCTTTTTACTGTATAAAATGCACTAACCAAAATTGCGCGTACGAAGAAGAAGAAAAGTTAAGAGCTACTAGCGTAGGTGTTCTTTAAAAACATAAATAAAAATTATTGAGGAAATGAATAACACAGAGAGCAACGCAATGTGCATTAATTAATTTTCAACACTCGGTTCGTTGAATAAAACAAATTCCCTGACGATTTGAACGGTTCGAAAGCTACAAATAGTAGGAAACGTGAAATTATTCATGACGCACGCTCGCACCACTGTACTTCCTCTTCTTTTTTTTTCCTTTTTTTTTTTATTTATTTATTTTTTTTTTATATAATAAAATAATGAATATGTTTCTGAGATGATAATGCTTTCGTACGACAAACAACAACAACAATAATAAAGATAAATAAGAAAGGAATGTTGTTGCGCAGATAAAACACAAGAGCGTAATACCGGGTACCGTAAGCATTAAAAAAAAAAAATATCCGGTAGAACATTATTTAGTGCAGCGCCGCATTGAAGATGTAAAGACAGGGCGATGCTCTTCACTTCATTATTGGTTGAGACAAAACGCGATGGACAAAAATTCTCCGAGTGACGTTGACCTCTGTATCTCCATTTCATTTATTCGAGCGATGACGTATTTACAATTACGACGCCTGCCACCCACACTCGCGTTCTCCGAGGGAGCGTGGGAGGAACGAGGAAGTGTTTCGACACTTTACCCTCCGCGAGAAATTGCGTTCAAAAACCTCATTTTTCACGGGGGGGAAACGTAAATAAGATAGAATTTTATTTGCGGATAAACACTTTTTGAAAGTTTGTTGAGCATTAATATGAAAATTTATTTGGCGGAATGAAACGTAAAACGGATGTGCGCGCAGCATCAACTTTTAATAGGGCTTTCAAATGCTCAATTTATTCTTTTTTATTTGTTTTCCACGCGCTTTTTTATTGTTTCTTTTTTTTTCTCTTTCTCTTTTTTTTTTATTTTTTTACTCAATTTTGTTAAAACAATAAATTTGAAGATGTCTTTGAAGTTGTGGGGGATGGATTATGCGAATAGAATTTTCCTAATAAAAACATTTTATTCGGAAATGTCTTCCATCATATATTAATACTGTAATTATTTTGAGATATACAGTATATTTAAGTACTCTTGGGTTCCAAAATCGAGGCACAAAAATGTGATTAGAATTTTGAAGATGCTTTCGTCCACAAAAAAACAACCGTTTTAATGATTTTAAATTTTTAATAAAACCGTAGCGAACCTACTTGACTAAATTTGTGTTAAATTTCGTTATCCAGAATTTTTACTGCATACATAATTACAGTATATAGCAGCATTTCCTAATACATATACTGTACTGTACATTACAGTACCGGAATATTTTGCACTTTTCCTCTTCCTTTCATTCGTACTGTATAGTCTCAAGGGATTCCACGTGAAGTGCACTAATCTAAAGTTCACTAATGTGAAGTGCACTAATCTAAAGTTCACTAATGTGAAGTGCACTAATCTAAAGTTCACTAAACTTAAATTAACCAAATTTAACTTTGTTTTAGTGTGTGATTGTGAAGCAGTAAACAATGAATCAGTTATTTCTGGGCACCAAGTAAGGATTCAATTTATGTTATGGTTAGAAAATTAACTATACGCTGATTTGAAACGAAAATATGTACAGTATTTCAAACTACTGTAGATAATGACGCCACTTCATGAATTGCATTAATAGAGAAGTTGTCCGTCACTTTATCACTTAATTTTTTTAAATAATTAATTTTCCCCTTCATTTTTCATCTTACTTAAGCTCCGACATGTAAGTGAAAATTACATTTGGTGGAAATCAAAATAAATTGGATCTAATTCATTTTTTTTTTTTTTTTTGGATGGAGAAAACTCGCTAACTGTGAATACTAACCTACTCTTAGTTTCGTATTGTAAATTATTTTACATATCCTTGTCAACTAGATTTACCAGTAGCTATTTAAGCTCCATTTCAAGTTTTGGTGGCAACAAAAGAATGTTTACTAAACGAAATTAAAATCAGGGAAGTTTTAGAAATTATTATCTTTTTTTAAAAATGAAAATACTCGTAAAAGAAAAATGGTCAGTGATCTCATCAGTGATCAGTGTAAAACTAGATGTGTAAATTAAAGCACGGTTCTTCATGCGGCAGCAAAATGTTAATCAGCATAAAACACTAATTCCATAACAATTATACAGTAAACCATAACCACGCTCGTATTTTAATATTTAATGAAAACTATCGTATTATAAATTTATCTGATTTAAATTTTTATTTGCGTTTTATTTTGTACGGTTAAGCTTTGAATAAAAACGGTAGGCCTACTGGTATTAAGATATTTAAAAAAAAAAAAAAATTATCATTTCAAGAGCACTTTTTATTTATTTATATATATATTTTTTTTGCTGTTGAGTCTGAGAAGTGAAAGAGGAAAAGTCGATGCGCGTGCTAGCATAAAAATTGATTTTTGTATATGATACGTCTACTGAAGTGCGGTACTCTAAACAGTCTTCTTAAATTCTGAAAAATCAATTACTGGTGAATAGAAAATTAGCAGGTGAAACTCTCGCTGGAAATTATTTCTCGAAAACGATACGAGATGTGTTTTGAGTACGCGTAGCTTTGAGCCAATAATAATAATAATAAAAAAAATGATCCAGCTTAGAAATTTCGCCAGAATCGTGATTTCATCGTTACCGGATGAACGGTTATTTTTATGATTCACCAGCTTACAGGTGGAATTACTAGAAATACGACAATTGATAGGTTTTTTTTATATACAAAACTAAACTTGTTTACTTGCTGTTTATATTTACAACTAAAAACATAATCTTCTTTTAAACGAGGAAGTCCGATAAATTTGCGCCGCACAACTATTTAAACGCTAATTTGTGTCATATAAAATTTAAGGAAAGGATTAATAGTTTTGAGAAATTAACTTATGGCATAATGAGGCGCGGTTCGTATCTCGTTCAGTATAAGGATCTTGTTCGTTGTATAATACGGTAATAGTTATACTGCACTATTATCGTGGTGTATCCTTCTGTATTGCAGTACAATATAACGAAATTTCAAAAGTTGCCTATGTGCACTTTGAATGCCGTATTGAATTTTCGTTAAAGTAAAAAAGAAAAACATTGCCAGTTATGAAATTTGGTAAAAATAACGAAATAAACAAGGATGAATGATTAAATAGCACTTTTCATTACATTCTACCATTGAAAAATGGCTCTTTGTTCTTTCCTATTGCACATTATATTGTACTACCATTATTCTGCTTTCAATCCGGAAATTATAAAACATTTCAATGTCCCCAAAACTTCGCTTTCCGATGATACAAATCTTTTACGAAGAATTGTCGCGAAAGATTTTTGATCAGCGTCCATTGTATTTGTGTTTACGGTAAATATTTAATGCTTTGACACGGTAAATATTTGCTCATCATCTGATAACGAGTCATTTGTATAATATTAGTGTTCAAAAATTTAATTTTACCATCATCGAAAATATTTTCCTTTTCATTAATGACCTGTACAAAATAGATTCTGATAGCATGAAAGATGTTTAGTTAAATAAGATACAAATTTTGTTGTTACCAGAAAAGTTTTATTCTAATCTTATTTTATTAAACTACCGGTACGTGATTAATTCTATGTTGTGGTTACCTTAAATGGATTAGGAGATAAAGCCAACCAATTTATGGTTTCATTTTGTTTTTGGATTATAATTATTTCGTTGTCACCGAAAGATTTATTTTTTATTTATATCTGTTGTTTAACCATTTTTTTGCATCTATGTTGTGGTTACCAAGAAAAAAAAGTAGATTAAAAGAAAACGCAGGCGAACTTCTGGTGAATTACATGCAATTTTATTAAAGCTCTACTTTTGTTGCCAACTGTGTAGGCCTACTGCACAAAACTTTAAATCAAGATCTATTCGCTAAATCTAAATTTAGAAATTCTATGGCAACGAAATAATTATTAAGCTTGAATGTAGTTTAAATTTTTAATTAATTAATGTTCTTTCTTTTATTTATTTATTTATATATTTTTACTTTCGTTTCAATGTAGATGTGCATTGCACGACGCCATCTCCAGGGGTTGCTTTTATTAACGCTTATTGAAAAAGGTAAGTTTTCCTCTATGAATGACTTTAATTGTTATAAATTATTTTTTTCTTTCTCTCTCACCTGCTGAGGTGTTCAATTAAGCCGAGCGCCACTGTTGGAGCTAGTGTGAGTACAGGGGGTTGGAGGGAGGGCAGGGAATGGGCCGCGCCGTAGGAATAGCGAGTGTAAGCGGCGAAATGAATACTAATTCATCGATAAATAAGTGAGGAGAATGTTAGCAAATGGTGAATTAAGGTCTGGGTTTAATCAGGTATCTCGCGTGAGGCGAAGAATAAAAAAAAAAATACGCCGAGGCGTACTAAATGAAACGTGAGCGAGGGGAATGTTCACAAGAAACGAATTGGTTGGAAACGACGGATGCAAATTTGCAACGGTCTTTCGCAATAATTGTCAATTTTACGAAAGGATTTTTTTGTTCCTAGAAAATTATTTTGGTAGTCGGGTTTATGAAAGTAAAACCTCGATTTATCGTTTTAAACACAAAAGATGATCCTTATAGTTTTGATTAATCACCTAAAATTTCTTTGGAACCGAAAACTTTTTATTATCCGTTTTATTATTCTCTTATTTATTAATTAATTGAAAGACTATTTTAATCTGCTCTAATAATTTTTTTTTTGTTGATCTTAATTTGTTTAGCTCTTGAAAAGCTTGGATTATATTTCTAGGATTAAATAACCGGAAAAATACGTTTCTACGATGAAAATTTATGACCAAAAAAATAATGCGCTTAAAAGATTTAAATGTAATTTGTATGAAAAGTTAAGTTTTTTTTTTTTTAAAAAAAAAGGGTTGATAATAGAGAATTTGCGGTTAAGCTGCATTTTTACTCGTTTTTATACTTAATTCCATTTCTTATGACGTAAGAGTTATAATTTTTCTGTTTATTATAAACAATTTAAAAAATTAAATTAATTAATCCTAAAGCTCTATTGACGTCATAAGTAAGAATATTTATTAAAAAATTCATAATTTATTTTTAACTTATGACGACGTGAGAAATGGAGTTAAGCATAAGAACGGACGAAAGAAAAGCAGCAAGTTCGCTACGGTACTTTAGCATGCATGTATATGCACTCTATAGCCTAGGCATAACGAACTTCAAGGAAAACTGACATTTATTTTTCGTTGTATCTACGTCATCAAAATTATCGGTAATAAGTAGGAATAATTAAATAAAATTTTTTTAAAAATTATAAAATCATTTTTCCAACGTCATTCTTCAATTTCCTTGAAAGTCGTAGTTTAATGAAAACCTCCCTAATATTTGGTTGCCATCGGAAAAGTTTGTTTTATTTAATTCTCATTTTATTACGATTTCAGATTGATAAAATCTAGCATACCGGTAATGTAAATAACATGGAAAAATTAAAAAAAAAACGGATTTTTGGACTCAAGAAAATATTACCGGTATTTTTATAAAACTCGTTTTACTTTTGATTTTGCTTTAGAAAGTTGTTTAAATTAAATCTTGTTTGGGGAACCTCTGCTGTTGCCGCTGAAACTTTAAAACTAAGATTTAATTAGTTGTTCCATTGTGTTAAATTGCAAAAGGTGATCTAGATTTTATTTAAATCTTTTCTTCTCATTTCAGTTTATTGCGCGACTAAATCTATCTTATGATTACCAAATATTTGTGAGCCTGCGATTTAGCTATTCCAGATCTTATTTGTGAAAAGTTCAGCTTCTTTTGTTGCCATGAAAACTTTAAATCAAGATTTAGTAAATTAATTTAGATTAAAAATATTGTTAAAATATAAGGTTTTGGTAGGTTTATTTTTGAAAATCTAGTCGCACTGATCATAACAATTATTTTTGTCACTGGAGCTAATATTGCAGTGATTAAACTAAAAATTTCGCTTTAGGGACAAAATACTTGCAACTAGCGAATTTTGTATTAATGCGATTTAAACGAACAGTACTTTAATTATCAATTATTGCACATACAATCATAATTTTGAAGAAAAATTAAATGTTTATTTATTAGAAAAATGTTATCCAGTCATTAACATACTCGTACATAATGTTTTTCTTTGAAAAACGTTAGATCGAGGTTTTTACGTCGCCTAAGTTGTGAGATGGGGTGTAACGAGGATTAAGGGGTGGGCTAAGGCGGTAAGTTAGACTTATCGATCTCTAAACAGAGAAAGTAGATGTTTCAATCCAAAAACGCGCGTGTGTCTTTATAAATAAAATAAAGTTAGCGGTCGATATAATGCTAAGCCTTTTGTTCAAGCAGACCGAGGTGGCGGCGCCGCGGTCATTCACGAAAGCGGCAAATTAAATTGAACGCTGACTTCCATTCAGCTAATACGACTGTCTACGGTTCTGTGCTATTACTATGGGAAAAGATGGAAGTGAAAGAGGTAGCGCAGTCAAGTGCTTCTCCACTGATGTAACGCGGCACACTGCCATGTAGAGATAGATGATCAAGTGTGCAACTGTGCGCTGGGTATTCAAATTAACTTTCATTTTTAACGATAAAGTTCATTTCTAACACTCATTCGAGCATTAAAAATGGCCTTTATTATTAAAAAAAAGGAAAAGTTCATTCTCAGCGTCATTGCACGATGTGTGTGTTGTTGTTTTTTTTCCCCACTCACCGGTAATTAAAAGTTTTGTTTATTTATTTATTTATTTTTTTCAAAATGATAAAATCATGAAAAAATAATAGCGCGTAAAATATTATTTAAAATTGCTCCATCCTGACAACCTAACTCAGGTTTATATACTGTATTAGCGAATTTTCAATTAGGCCAGGTGAAGCCGCGGTCTCAAAGCTGCACATTCCTAGAAGCGGTTAAGAGCACAAAAAAGAAAAGGAACAAAACTCATGGAATTTAATTAAAGAATGAAAGTTCAGTGTTTAAATGTTCGAGTTTAATAAGAAGCTTCTAATCGGCATTGGTTTTGGGGCGGATTCCTTGGTCAAGCTGGAGAGGCGATTTAAAAGTTGGATGAGTTTCTATAAGTAGGCTACTCTACTGCAAAAATAATTTTTTAAAGAGATGACCATTGGATTTCAAATGGCATTAGGATAAAAACGCTAATTATATTGGTATGTGTTTTTTACTTCTAAAGTAAGTTCAAAAAAACAAAAACAAAATAAGGTATTTACGGTTTTCAATTCGGTTACGGTGTTCTTTATTTTACTATTACGACCTACTTGAATTATGATTTAATTTTGTATGTGGTCATATCAAAAAAAGTTAACACACCGAGAAAGCAAAAATTTACGATTTTATAGCTATATATAAGTACTGTACATGTACAGTATACTGTAAAAACATTTTGTTTAACAAGCAAGATTTTTTGTGGCATAATTTCACCATGTTTACATTTTCTTTTCTTTATTTTAGAAAAATTGAATAACATTGTATTATTATTATTTTTTTTTTTGCTTAGATTCTACTCCGTACCGGTATTTTATTTTTTTTAATTGAAATTTGTCGTCGAAATTGACAGAGATAATGAATAATTACACCGAACAATCGCAAGTCATTTTCTAAACTTTAAAACAAAATTTTGTTGCTTAATACGGAGTAATTGTTTTTTTTAGAAGAACCTTTGTTTATAAATGTATTAAGCAAAAATTTACAATTTTCCATATCTTAATTTGTTAGAAATGGAATTTTTATTTTTTCGGCAAACTTTTTTTGTCATCGACAAAAGTTTATCGCATTTGGGCAAAATTTTAATGTTTTTAGCAGAATTATTAAGCTTTATAACGTATTTTATCTAGCAAATATTTGATATTTTTCCAGTAAAATTTTATTCTTTTTTCAAACAAATATTGCAATGATTTGCCTGACTGCACTAGTATTGTGTCGCCTGAATTATATTAAATAATTTTGCTTAGTGTACCGTGTCCCAATAAAGGTTGGCAAGCAGTGCAGGCGTAGTGGTATGGTTAACACACGACGACGACGACTGCGTGTTTCCATGTTCATTGTTTGTTGTTGTTGTTGGAGATGAGAAAAAGTGAACACAAACAAGGAACGTGAGAAAGGAGGAGCGAATGTGGAGCAGACATGAAACACTTTTTGAGGTCGATTGAGGCGGAAAATGTAGGCCACACACTCAGCGTTACGTTGCGGCTGACTGGACGGATCCCTGCTTGCCTTCCTTGCCTACATCACATTGTGTCTTTAGGTCGACTGATAGATAAAAACGTATTAAGTAAAGGGGAACGGAAATTATTAACTCGGACAAATTGGCCTAGTCTCCTCCTTTAAACAACATACATTTTGATTTTTAAAATCGTTATCCTTAGTATCTTTAAGCAGAGTTCACAATCCTAACTTCTTAAGTGTTCTTTACTTGTACATGTAATTATTATCGTTAACGAAATTGCCGGTATTTTGTTAGATGTTAAATTTACTGTAGTTGTTACCAAGGTAACAAAAAATACCTTTATTTCTTACGGCAATTTTTTTTTTTTTAATTGAAAATAATAATCATTTCAATGATATCGGAATTTATCGGAAAATTTCAGTTTTTACCGTTCACTAATATTTTAATTTTCTGATACTGTTATCAAGATAACAGAAAATATTATAATTTTTTTAAAAAAAATTTGGGCGAAATTATTTTACTTTATCGATAAATCCCAAATATTTATCTGTTTTTACGTTTCTTTTCGGAATTTTTCTCTTTTTCTTCCGGTTTTCAATATTTTAATTTATTACCGGAACCGATTTTTATATTTTCAAAAACGTTTACCAGTAACAGAAATTCATACGATAAGGGTCGCTGCTTTTAAGGCACAGATAAAGCTTCGGTATAACTAAAAATATTTGCTTAGGCTGCACCGAGAATTTGTTAAAGCGAACAAGCCCAAAGAACTAACAAGTTTAAAAATAATAAAATAAGGGGAAATATAATGCGAATTATAAAAGCGGGTGTTATTATGCAGCCTATAGACTTACTGCGTTAAACAATATTTTTAAAGTTATTTAAAAAATGTAGTGTTTTGTGTGATTTATTTTTATTTCATTTTGAAATTTATTTATATTCATTATATTATTTTTTTTTTTACGCCAACTAAAAACTTTGTTATATCTTATTTTCGTTTTTCTAAATTAAGTCACGCTTATCAATGAGCCAATTCCGACCTATTCACTTAGAAAAAAATTTCGTTGTAGGCCTACTGAGAGTTTCTAAAAGATTCGCGGCCATATAAAATTAAATTTGAGTGGTATCTAATGCAGAATGATGGAGAATTTCTGTTCAGTTTAAATTCAAGAAAAGTTTATTAGATTTTTTTTTCTCCTTCGAAGATTTTAAAAAGAAATTGAATATCTATGTTGACAAAATCAAATTTGAAAACATCTGATTCAATATCATAACAAATTATATGAATTCAACAAATGCAGAATGAATGTCAGTAAAAGATTCTCCGTAAATATACAGTATTATACATATTTTTTTGGTTCACCAAACTGAAAGCAATAATTATTATGTAGATTTATATGTACGGTAAATAAATTTTAGTACAACGAACCAAAAAGTTACTTGTTTACGATCAAAATATTCAACTGCAAAAAAAAAAAAAAAAAATTCTTAATAAAAGGTGATAGTTTGCTGATTTATGTCGATTGTAGTTGACATGCGTGTATTTTCCGTAAAAAAAAATAACTCTTTCCCTGCAACTTTAATAAACCAATGTTTTCCAAACACGCTATTTTTAATTTAAATACAGTACTGTACTGTATTTTAAAATATTTAATTCGTAGCATTTGTCACGCGTTGAAAATCAATATTTTACTGTATACAGTAATTATATTTTACCACAGAATCTGCGGTGTTGTTTTCGTTCTGTTCGTCGCACTTTTAGTCATTCGAAACTTTCAAAATATAATTTCATCTTTGAAAGTGTTTACGATAAATACAGTAACTGCGATTTTGCTGTCAATGTACATGTACACTTTCATCTTGTAAACAAATTTATATTTTTTTGAAAATATTTAGATTGCGCAAAATAACTTTCTTTCCGTCCCTCCCTTCCTCCCTCTCCCCTAACATAAGAGCATCCCTTCAATAACAAATTTGAAATTTTTTTGTCCAGTTATACATACCAGTAAATTGATAACAACATTTCCAGTTGATAATAATAAATTTTAATAACAAAATAAACGGAAATAAATAATGACAAAACTGGTATATAATTTTTTATCATGGATTTCTTTTAACCTCATTTTTTTATATTTTTATTTAACGTTTAAAAAACGCGTGAAATTTCGTTATATTGGTCATATTATTTTCGCTGGAATTAAAGCTTTTGCTGAAATTTATTTAAACGAAAACTTTTTCTAGTGCGAACTAAAAACTTCATAAAAATAACATAACCAGAAATTTATTATCATTAATGTTTTTTTGGACAAAAAATTACAACTTGTCTTTCCTTTTATTTAAGGAATTCCTGCAGAAAAATCACTAAATTTGATGCCACGCCGAGAATTTTATTGGGCAATTTCGTCAAACCAAAGCAACGCTGAGAAATAAACATCATCTGACATATTTCTCATTCCTGGCTTTACTTTTTTTTTTTTATATGACGACGTTTGCTGTGTTGTGATTTGATGAATCGCGTTGATTTTTAATCTGTTGCACGTGCGTGCGCAAGACTTATCGACCACCTGTGTCAAGTTGTAAAAAATAGAAAGAATAAGTCAGGTACATCACCAGGTATATTAAAGGTGTGCGCAGTCTGTACAGGTATAATCGGGTCATCATCAAAATAATGAGATGAGAATAAAACGCCTGGGTTAAGAATGCGTCAAACAATGACGCCGCCGCTATCAAAACGAATGAACGAGTTGGGGAATCGAGTCTGAGTGGCGTTTATTTATTATTATTTTCTCTTTTTTCCCCCCTTTACATTGAACTTTAGGCAATGAATGGTCTTCTTAGACGCATCGAGCGAACGAAAAAAGCAGGTGCATAACGTCGCAGCTACTGTATGAATCTCCATCAATTATTTATTTCCACTCGATTGTCATCTGTCACATGACATCGTGTCACGTTCAAACTTTGTCACTTTTCATTACTAAACACGTACATTTTTTCAATTCTCTAAAATAAAATTTTTTTCTTTTTTAAAAATGGTAAATAAAAAAAAAAAAAAAAACAAGAATTGATTACGCGACAATGTTATTTTTTTTCTTTCATTTTTTTTTCTTTTGTTTATTACGTCGCGTTTACACCACGTTGCGCATTAATTTAATTTAATTTTCGAATGCGAAATGTTGATGCATATATTATTATAGTACAATAAATTAAGCATTTGTGTTTTTATTTTTCAGGTGTCGAAGATAATTATTATATTTGATTTTCTTACCTTGCATCATGTTTTCGTTGCGTTATTTTTGCATCAAATTCCATGAAACCTGGTCATTTCCACCGCCTTCGCTTCCACCTGCACTTATAATTGTTTGATTGTGATCAATTTCCATCGTAAGCTGACGCATTTCACATGTTCTTTTTTTTTTTTTTTTTGTTTGTCGACTTGGATCAGCGTCTTCTTCTCATCCGCTACTGCTACTGCCGCTTCACAACGCGCACACCTTGCGCACTCCAACAAACACCTACACTATGCGGGAAATCCCACGATTAATTTGAAATTTTTTATAAAAAAAAAATGTTAACACTAAGATTTGAATAAGAAAAACTAAAAAATTATTTATTTGTCGGTTTGCGATAGAATTAATTGTTTTGTTTGGCTATTTAGACACTATTCCGAGCGACACGCCAGAGTGATGATCAATGAAACGGATTAATAAACGATGGAGGCAGCGCCTGTATATAGAAGAAAAAAGCAAATTAAGCAGCGTTCATACTATGTAACCGGTACGTCCCACTTTTTACTGTTCAAACAGGACCGGCATAGTTTGTACTATTCAATGGAAGTTAATTTTTTTAACTGATTTTTTATATTATAGTCCTTTGCAATTATTTGCTTTAAAAAGTTTTAATTTATTTAATTATACTGTATTTTTATTATGCTAAACGCGGTTTTTTTGCATTTTTAAACAATTACCCGGTAGAAACTATTTCATTTTAAAAGGAAAAGAGCTTGTTAAGTAACATGACATTTTTAACATTATTACTTAATTTAAAACAATTTTTATTGCAAATAACAAAGTTTAAAAATAATAATTTTAGTTAAAAATAATAACAGTTGTTGTGCAAACGCACCTTATATTGGCTTTCAGCGCCACCTGGAGGCAAATGTAACCGTAAATAGAGCAATATCGAGCGAGCGTCCTTGACATGGAGTGGTCAATCGCACAATCTATTTATCACAACCTGGAAGTATTTAAAACCTATCTAATCAAATATTAACTAACTTTATCGTTTAACAATTTTTATTTGATCTTATACCACATTTTAATATTATTTTATGAAATAAGTTACTAGTACAACTTTTTATCACGCCAATAAATTTCGAGTATTTGAAGTTGATGCATTAGTTACGTCACCTTTTAGCAATGGCGGCCTCCGTCAGTTAGTTTTTCTACTCCAGTAAATTTGTGAAAGAAATTGAATTTAAGCAAGAATGGTTGTCGGGGCCTTTCCAATAGCAAAATTAGGCTATTTGGCGTTCAAACAGATTAGTAAACCGCTGGCCACACGGCTGAAAACCAGTGCCAAAGACAGTCTTTTCTTTCGCGAGTACATATGCATGCCACCAGCACAATGTAAGTCTTTCAACCTTGGTAGTGCGTAAACTCTTGCCGCTTCTTGCGTGAGACTTTTGCTATAGTGATACGGGCATCTCGATCAATGATCTCGAAACGATTTTCTTTTGGCATAATAGCTGTAAAATTATTTTTGAATTGTTTTAATTTATAACGAAAAAAACATGGTGGTAGTATTTCCAGCTGCAAAATTAGCTTACATTTTGGTTAGGCAAGTGGGAAAGCCGTTCGCAACTCGTATTAAACAGCGTGCTAAAGAATGGAACTTTTTTAAGACTTACATTTGTATTCCACCAGCACAGTGTAAGTAATCAGTCGCATACAATTTGCAATCAAGCATTATTTCTAATTAACCCATATAATTATTCTGTAAATACTAATCAAAAGCATCAGTAGCATTTTTTTATTTTTAAAACAAATTGTGTTATCTGTATAAAGACGGAATGTTATGAACAGCTGATTTGATTTTTTTGCCTAATTTTATGTTTTAAACAGATTTGTGAAAATATTCATTGACAAAAAAAAAATTATTTTTTTAAAGTATTCTCACATATTCTTTTTTTTTTTTTCTTCTTTTCCTATTTATAGTCTACCATTGGGTGGAAGTTAACGTGAAGATGCGGATGTTAAATTTGGGTAAACCTACCGAAGTTCCAAAGCTGAACGAAGCCATGGCCATCGAATTAGGAGCTGAACTTTTGGGTGAAGGTATTATTTTCGTGGTAGCTGCCGCTTGTCTTTTGGCGGAATATCGTCGTTCGTCGAACAAGGAGCGGGAAAAAGAAGAAGCTAAAGAAGCCAATATAAAGGACCTCGGGGACAGAATTATGGAGTTAGAACTGAAATTAGAAGAACATTCGACGCGAATGAAAGAACTTAATCGAGTGACGTTTGGAATTCACACGTCTTTTAGTAAATGGTGGAGCACGAATAATCAGGATTCGGTGGATTCACCCGACGACACTAGTCCCAGTCCCATTGACAAACCTATTGCGAGTAAGGGATTTATCCTTCATGCCATCGAAGATTTAGATAAGTGTATTTTAGGTGGACCCAAGACGCGATAATTTATTTGTTCTTAGGTGTATAAATTAATGTACAGAATAGAAATTTTGTTTTCTTTTTCTAAAAATTGCATTATAGAATATTGAAATATTCATAATATTAAAGGCTGTTCCTCAAAGAAGTTTACCGACAGATTTATGAAGTACAGTAGATAAAATGGTTTGTGAAAGTGCCTATAAAAATAAGCTAACTAACAATTTTCTTTCAAGACATGAATTATATTTGCTAAGAAATACCGTATTTTGCAGATCATAAGACGGATGATAAGACGGACCTCAAAATTAAGGAGCGATTTTTTAAAAAAGAATATTTTACGTGTTTTGCACTCATTTTGAAAATAATTCAGACTCGCTATACATTAGTTGTTGGAGCCGTACAAAAACGCACATATTTACAAATTAAAAGCTATTGACGCTCATAAACTGAGTGTAAATTGGTGTTCGCCCCGCATTTTCAGCCAAATTTTTTGCGGAAAAAAGTGCATCTTATAGCCCGCAAAATACGGTAGCTGGAAAATCATTTAATAATAATATTTTGATAGTGTTCTGTATTTTGAAGTTGATCAATACAGATTTGTGAAGTGATAAGAGTAATATAATATTGTCTTGAAATAGTGAACGGTTAATATGTAAACCAGTAGCTTAAAGCTATTATAGGCTACACGAGGCTAATATTTTGAAAGTTAAAAAATTATTGTTTCAATGTTATACCATGATTGTCATTATGACTTAATGCACGAGCTAAATGTAAGCTTTCATCATAATAACATGTTCAAAATTCAAATATTAAAAGTATTTTTACTTATCGAGAGAACTTTTTTTTATCTTGAAAATTATTAATGGAATAAATCAGGGAGTCGGTATCACTGCGTGATTGGCAACACTGATAATTTATTATGATTATGCGCAGAATAGGATCCTCATTCCTCAATAGTTTTCACCTTTCATAACTTTTCTATCGTGGTGTTATCAAAACAGTTCTCTAATGTCGGTTCGGTTTGTTTGATTATGAAAATTTAATTCGCGCTTTGAGTAAAGGCTGTTAAGTTATATTTATTGCATGATGTTGATGCGATGTCGACATGCATTTGAAATTCGTTTTTGATTATAAACAACAGTATCCAAATGCTCCAATGACTACAGCATTAAAAGCTACCAAGAATTATTATACTGTACTCCTAGATTGAAGGCACCACTGGAACAACCCTGTAAGTTATAAAAATTTTTGTTATTTATGATAATTAGTAGTACAGTGGGGCACAATGTTATTAATTATTACGGTGCAACCAATTTAAAATAATTTCCTGATAATTAGTCAGGCATGCATTATAAATGAGCGCGATACCGGTAATTCGAATGTTGGTTGTCTAAACCTAATCTCATGAATGAAAATTAGTAGAAAAAGGGTTTTAGTGGATATAATTTATATTGAGGTTAATTCAGAAGTAGTGTTATGTTAATGTGAGTTTGATCTTGAGTCATTTTGCCTAAATAAACGAGATTTTGAATACATGGCGTTCATCTTTATGACGTCACATGAATGTAGCACTTTATACGCATGCGTTAGGGAGTAACCTGTCTACAGAATACACGTAAAGTCATACCGCATGAACATGACATGTATACCGTAGCAACTTTGAGGAGCGTCTTTGGGCTACCTCTATAGCGTTTATTCGTGCTCTATGATTTGGTGAAAACAAGTACATGACGTCATGATTCGTATCGGCGAGAAAGCGTCTGCCAAGGTCCTGTGATCTCCATTCTGACCTACTGTATTGTCAATAATTATTCTTGCCTCGATTATTTGTGAGACGTCAATGACAAAAAAAATTTGAGCTTTAAAGGTTATTTAATACAAAGAACAAAGGTAATATAAAATATAAGTAAATGAAACGGAAGCTATTTTCATTACAAAATTATTAATAAAAAAAAAAGGCATTCTTGTAACCACAGGGTTAGAATTGCATTGATTTAACGATTTTGATATAAAAAGACAGCTTCACACATGCGTTTGTGTAAACGAATGTTCGATGTATGACGCGTAATATCGGACTAATGTTAAATGTAAACTGGGGGGTATCTTAAAAATTGGAAAATTTTAGTTTTGTCAATTATTGTTACGCGTCATACAGATAACATTTATTCCCGCGTAACGCACGTGTGAAGTGAGCATAATGAACATAGTTTATCCTGTTAGTAAGTTGTGTGAGAAAAAAATTGATTGCATTGTGTAAGTAAATAGAATGACGACCGAAGAACCGGCCACGCTACATAGAGAAGAAGATCAAGACGAGTTGTCCATTATGTACAAGTGCATGGAGAAGTACATGGGAATTACCGTGAACTTTTTAGTTTATCCTTTCGAGTACACCAAGGTCTTGATCCAGTTAGGACACGAGCCCATCGCCCCACGTCCTGGTTATACATTTTTTGGTCGCCCAGCTTTAGCTCTTCCGAATATTTTTGAGTACTTCGGTTACGTACGTCGAAACGTAGGCTTTATTCACATGTACCGAGGCGTTTTTCCTCAACTCTTAGGCACGATAACATACACATACACGCATCGTGAGGTTTCCAAGAAAATCGCCGATGTTTTGAAAACCGGAGACGAGAGCGAAGATCGAGAATCCTCCAACAACGAACGAGTTTTGCAGTTTTTTCAGTCTACCGTGAAAGACATGGTAGCGCGAGGAGCCGCAGTGATTGCCAGTCACCCGTTACAGATGGTTGCAGTTCGAATGGTGGCTCAATTTATCGGGGGAGAAGAAGCTTACAATTGGACGTTTTCCGCCATTAAAGACATTTATAAGGAAAGTGGGATGTTTGGGTTTTTCCAAGGTTTGGTACCCCGTCTGATCGGAGAATTATTGGCTATGTGGATTTGTTCTTCCCTCACTTTTATCTTTAATACGTATTTATTGAACGATGAAAGTGTGAAACCTTACACGAGTGCCGCGATGCGTCTCGTCGCTTCTAATGTCACTTATCCTTATATTTTGGTGTCCAGAGTGATGATGGTAAACGGATCCGGGATGTTGGCTTCTTTGCCCCCTCACATGCCCATTTATAATGATTGGCATGATTGCTGGAAGCAGCTAAAAATGCAAAATCAGCTGAAACGGGGCTCTAGCATCATTTGGCGTTATTACACTGGTCCAGTTATTCTAAAGGACAACAAACCGCAACCTATTTCATTGAAGAACTTTCAAAGGCCTATTCCTTCCAGATTCTAAGTTTTGAACTGTTTTCGGTTTAGCATTAGAGGTGTATTATTAAAAAAAAAAAAAAACCGTGCCATTATTTTCCTAAGCCTAGTAAAAAAAATGTACCGTAACATTAATAAGAATCACGACATTAATTGTTAGAAGAATAACTTTGTTTAGAATTCGTTAATAATTGTTAATAGTTGAGTTGTTAAGTAATCTGAAATATATTTGTTTTTTGTTTGAAAACCCAAACTATTCAATTTTTTTTTAATTTAGCTTATTAATGCGAACAATACTTGATAACCTTCAGGAGAAAATTAAGTTTTTTTTTAAAAAAAAAATTATTAGTAATTGAGGGTAACAATAGGGAAAAGCTATTTCCATGGTTGAAAGTTTAATGATAAATACTTTTTCCCGGACAAAATCACTAAATTTTGAAATACAGGAATCATAGACCGCTTATCAAGCAATTCCTTCTAAATAAGCAACTCCTTACGGTCATTTAATTTGTATTTTAGGGCGAAATTTGTTATACTGGTTGAGGGTGTATTCTTAAAAGCATGCTTTGAAATATCCCATTTTAACCCGCTCACACAACGGGTTTATTTCGGTCATCATTGAATGTAGCTACCAATTTTCAATTGAACATTGCGGGTCCGTAATTTTTTGTTCATCTCGAGTTTCTAAACTAGCACCAAAAGGTCTAGCAGGTGTGTTACAGAGATTTTCAGATGGGGTTATTTTGATATGGTTATTAAAAAAAAACTGAACAGTGCTGAAGCTGAATTTGATTTTTTAGCAGAAATGTTATCGCACAGTTTTTCTATTGAATCTACAGTATTAAAAAATTATTAGCAATGTATTTAGAGGTGACTGTAATAAAACCGATGTATAACGAGCTAATTAAACTTAACGTAAGATATCTCGCAGCATCATCAACAAGTGTAACAAATTTCTATATGAAATAAAGCGTGGGAGTATAATTCAATTTATGAAAGAAAGAAGAAAAAAAAATGAATGGTCTACAATAAATTTTAATTTGAGATGATTTTCTACTCGTATAATGAACATTGTATCGTAAATTTGTAATTTTAAAATATTGAGGAACAACAATATAACTCAAGTTAAAAAATTTATAACTGAATACTACAGCAATATTTTCAAACTCGTAATTTATTTTTTAAAAAAATTTACTCCAAATACTGTAACTTTTTTTTTTTTTTTTTAATTTAAATTGCTTTGAATTCCATACAGAAAAGTGAGAGGACGTAGAGCATTTTTTTTTTAGTTTAGCGGTTATTTTTAGTTTTCAGAAATAACATTTTAAGTGACCACAAGACGTTATTTATTTTCTCTGTCAAGTTCATAAATACAGTAGTGATTTAAAAAATATTGTTATTTTTCGATTGAAGATTCGGGATTAGGCCCTAGCTACTTCATTCTTTTAGCGCAGCTTGTAGTAAAACTTTATTTAGATTTCTTTATACATCTATAATAATTGTTATCATAATCGCAATCATTATTATGGCTTTTTTTTACATGATATAAAAAATTCAAAATTAAACCATAATTTTATTTTCATTGACAAATTTTTGTAGGCTTATTTAAATACTGTAACGCGTTACTTTATCCTTGATAGTATTTTAATTGCTGTATTATTAACGATGACTAGGCTACCATTGAGAAATTCTAGGAGAAAATAATTGTACTGTAATTGTAAAATATTGATAAAATTAAAAGCAAATTACTCGGTTACTAGCAACGATAATATTTTTCTTATTTAAATTTAAGTACCGAAAGTTTTTCTTAGTTGGCAAACATAACGTAATTTTTTTTAATAGTTGCATTACATAATGTCACAGTTACAACAAAATTATTAAAAGTCGCATTTTTCGAGTCAACAACAAAAAAATTTTTTTTTTTACATAATAATTATTTCATTAATTTTGTTAGATTATAATAATATTAATTCTTTGGCTGTGTTAAATCGAGGAAAAATATTAATTCTTAAATATACACGATAAAATGTACAAATTCCACCGGTCACCACTTTCCCCAGCTCCAAAAACCCATTTTTTACCATCCCAAAAGTTACGAGTCACAAACTTTGATCTCTTAAATTTATTAATTTATTGAATTATGACTCTATAATATTTAAATAAGGCTGATCCTTGATCGATTTTAAAATATTAGCTGCTGTAATGTAAATATTAATTATCTTTTTTGATTTGCGGTTCAACGGTCAAATTTATCATGATTTCACCATTGTCAATAATAATAATAATAGTTAATGTACAGTATAATAATATCGTCAGAACAATTTTTTGAGTACTAGACAAATTTTACACTTTTGAAATTCATAATAATTATTTTCTTAACTTTTACAGTAGAAAATGCGCAAAGAGTACAGCTCCGATGAGTACAACAAAAGCTATTAAGAAAAATAAGTAAAAGAAATATTTAGTCGAGTTATTATAATTATTTCCGCCTTTAAAATGTCCGTTCGAATCGACGTTGTTATTATTGCTATGATTTAAAGATTTAATAGGTTTTCGTGTTTGTAAAGGAGCGATGACTCGATCGTTTCCATGAAGAATTGCTTTTCGCGCTCCTGGCCAAGGATAAGGCCCAGTCAAACGATACTGATACGGCAGGTTGGCTCCGAAAAAGCAATAAAACCAAAGAACGGGATCGGTAAAGAAAAGCTTTCGCAGGTTAGGAACCACTCCTAATAAACTTCCGATATCATCCATGTAAATCATGTAATCCACCTGGATGGTGTGTCGTCGAGAAGCCGTGTACCGTTCTAACATTTCTTTCGTTAAACGTTCAATGTCTTTTACCATGTTTTCTTGCGAAGGGAGTTTAGTCCCTTTCTGAAATACTGAAACGGCTAAACGAGACTGCAGTTCGGAAATGGGAACGATGGAACCCAAAGGTTGGATCAAGCCGATGACGGCCATGGTGGGAGGTTGAATTCGAGGAGGAAACATGTATTTATATAGATAAACTTTATTATCGTTGACCGGAAGTATGTCTTGAGAGATGAATGGATAACGAATGTCGTATCCGGTGGCTAAGATAACCACGTCGACCGGATAAACCGTGTCTTCTTCGCCTTGAAAAATTACTCCGTCCGACGTAAAACTGTGAATGTCGTTCTTGATGATTACGGTTCCGCTCAAGATACTGTTGGGCAGAGAATCGTTGACCATTGGGTGTTGAGAGAAAAACCCATGGTTCGGTTTCAAATTGTAAAGAGCGTGGTCAAAACGTTGTTGATGCTGAAAGGTCAAATTGAAATTTTTAATATTTACTATTCAATTAATTTTTAAAAAAAAAAAATTCGGTTGGTACTTGTAATAATATAAAAGAAACTTTCATGAAACTAATTTTAGGCTCTCTGAGAGTTAAGGAGATTTACATAAATCTAGATTTTCGTCAGACTGATTTTCGTATTTGGCTCGAGATGACTAATTTAAGGTAGCGTGTACATTTCGCAGCGATGTTTTCTTTCCGCGATTAACTTTACTGTACATTATATAGGCTACTAATGAAATTTTTCATGGCGACATTTGTTTTTGTTTTTTTTTTTGCTGTTAATTTTCCGCTGCATTAATTTTGCCTCCGAATAACAAATTTACAGCGATAAATTTTCCAAAATTACCGGTACAGTATTCTCAAAAAAAAAAAAAAAAAAAACCATGAAATTTCAGTGGTTAATGCATTTTTTGAGATACATGTTCCGCTTCGTTTATTTTACCGCAACAAAAAAACAAAACAACCCCAATGCGTGTTAACGCATTTTCCGCGCTCAATTTTTTTTTTCAAGTACCAACTGTCAACTGATTCAATATGATAGTGTTGAGTGTTAAATCGGCCAAGTAGTGTAAAATTTGAAACAGAGAGAAAAAACCGTTTGTGACCAAAAAAATGTTTTAAAGGAACAGCTTACCAATTTTTGAGCAAAATACGTGACGACGGGTCGAGGAAGAAGAGCGTTTGGTCCTGTAATAAATCTCCTTAAGCTAAGATAATCCGTGGGCATTCCTCGAACTCCGACTCGATTGATAATCCATGTTCCTCTTCTTGTGCTTAAATAAACCTTTAATAGAAGAAGAGCGGTTAATATTTATTTTGTCATTTTAAAATTCGATTAAAAAGCTTACTTTGGAACTGGCTCTTCCAAGTTCCACCGCGATATCTCCGCCGGAATTTCCGATTCCGATAATGACCACGCGCTTATCCTCGAAAGGTTTTTGGTCCTTGTAAGAATGCGTGTGTAAAACTTGCCCCTTAAACTCCGATAGACCTTTAAAAGGTGGAATGTGAGGATAGGAATGATGGCCGTTGCTGACCATCACCGCAGACGCGATCACGTCCGTCTTCACATTGCTCTAATTAAAAAAAAAAAAAAAGTTAGGAATTAATTTTCAACGGAGAATAATAAGTTTACCTCTTTGTTGGTAACAGTGACCGTCCACTGACCGCTGCTCTTGAAATCGGGATTCTGTCGGATGTTGTTGACTTCGTAGAGGAAGTGAATGTGTCGACGCAAATCAAACTTATCAGTGTACATGTCCAAGTATTTCACCTGATCTCGGTTGTGCATGTAATTGGCGAACTCTTCGGGTGGGGGGAAATCGCTGTAGGCGCTCAGTTCTTTGCAACTGTTGATGACCGTTGTTCTCATGACCGAAGCCACGCCATCTACCACTTCCTCCCTGCGTAAACATAAACGGTTTAAGTGATTTTAAGGTAAATTAAATAACGAAGAAACTTATTTATTAATTGGATATGAAAGAGAGTTAACGCAAATAAAGTACGAACTCCCCCCGTGGAGACATGCCCACAAAATGCAAAATAGCAAAATAAAATGAACGATGCATAGTTCGGCAAAAAGTGGAGTCTAGAAATTTTTCTAGTTTAGCAAACGATATCTTCCCTCAAAAAAAAAAAAAAAAAAAAGACGTATGCAGACCTAATGTGCGCTAACTTTATTAATTAAGATTGTTGAAATTTATGTTTGTAGTTTTTTATTACGACTTGTGAAAAGTAAATAAGTGTGCGATCGAGCGTACGTTTCCGCTTTGAAAGAAACATTTAACGTTTTACTTGTATTTTTTAAAACTCACTTAGGTTTTAACGATATATAGACTAATATTATACATGCAGTTTATAAAAACAATAACATTTGTTTATGACGAAGTTGAGGTGTTAATTAGAAAATGCAAAACTGATAAGATACAACGTTAATTGTAAAGTTTTTGAGATTTTATATTTTTTAATAGGATTTAATTTAATAATTTAATGATTTAAGGATTTAATGGGATCATACTATTTTACACGGAAAAATAATGTAAATATGAATAATATACCCGTATAGGCCTACTTTAAATTGATACGATAATTAAAAACATTTTCGTTTTACTGACAAACTTGTTAAACTCTCTACAGAAATTTAGAAGTTTTATTTTCTGAAATTGAACAATACTTGTAATTAAATAGTGAAATTAAAAGTGAGGAAAGTTCTCATTTTAATAATACTGTGTGTGATTTAGAAAGTTATCATGCGGTATTGGTTAGAAATTCAACACATTAATTTAAAATGAATTTGGCACCGGCGAATTGAAATTCGCTAAAAAAGGCTTTATAAATATTTACGTAACGCGGCTGTAACGATGAAACCCTCACAGATACATGCTAATTATTCTAAAAGCGCGCATGGTAAACTCGTTTTAATTTGTTCTAATAAGCTTAAATAATAATATAAATTGAAATCGTTAACCACCTAATATTTAATTCTATATTATTGTGAATTGTTAGGGTGCGTTCACACATGTGACTTTTTGTCACGTGACAAAAATTACGCTCTGTAAATTGTATTGAAGTCACACACGAAGCGACGTGACAGCTCCATTGACTTCAAGCTATAATTAAAAATCACGTAATAATAATGTTATTGTTTTATCTGGTTGGAACAAGCAATATGCCAGTGGTTCAGAAATTAATGA
Organism: Polydesmus complanatus; assembly: GCA_034692225.1. NCBI lineage: Eukaryota > Metazoa > Arthropoda > Diplopoda > Polydesmida > Polydesmidae > Polydesmus > Polydesmus complanatus. Next base: position 155,563 of record JAQGAZ010000019.1, read on the forward strand.
AAAAAAAAATAGAAAACAACTAAGACGTCATTATAATGTTGTTGACGTAATTTACTTTAAGAAAAGCATTTTACAACAAATAAAAAATGACGTATTTTTTATTTTTTTTTTTGGGGGGGGGGGGGAGGGGAGGGAGGAATGTTGGGAGAGAAAAAGTGAAACTACTGATGATAATGTGTGATCACTAAGATCACGTGATGAAGATTTATCTTTGTGTCCTATTTAATTAGAAGTTGTAAAGGTGCAATTGTTTACGAGTAAAATTTAATTTTATGCATATTATTTTAAATATGCGAATCGTAATTTGCGTGGCGACCTCAGCTTCAACTGAAATTTTTTTATTACAGTAGGCTATTATTATTGCGCTGGAATAATTTTTTGTTTGCGTTTGCCGCTTAGTGGTTGCTTTTACCAATGAAAACGTGTCAAAAAAAATATTTGGCCTGAAGAAAGTTGAAAATTATTATTTTGGTCAGCTCATAATTATTATTTTCGTGTAGAAATAGGACGGGCTTATTTCTACCGGATCATGTGAATATGACGGGGCTATGACGTCACTGTCAAAACAATTTTTTTTTTGGTGTTATTGCCGCTATACTGTACATGCACAACCTTCGGAAGCGCGCCAGTTTAGTTGGGCGGGTTTTTTTTAAATGCTTTTACGTGGAATTTTAATGAGAAAGTTTTCATATGAGAGTTAATTTTTTATTACGAAAAAGATGATGTTTATTTAATAAGAAATTCAAGTTTAATCTTCTTAAATCGGTCACTGATGTTAAATCATCAGTCAAACTTTACTTTGTCTTCTTGGAAGCCTTGATTTCGATTCACAAGACCTCGAACTTTTTAAGTTTTTTTTTTTTTTAATTAAAAAAAATATACAGTATATAAATTATTACGCTGTACAACTGTATTTTTTTAGAATTTCAATTTAATACTGTTCTGTATAGCAATGAATTAATATTTGTGTCGTTTAATTTATATCGCAGAATCTCTTTAATATTATTAGACGAATTTCTTAATTTCGTGATATTGAAACAGATTTTTTTTCTTCTTTTAGTATTTTAATTAAAACATAATTTTGATCGAATTTCGTAAAATTTCAGAATTATTAAAACTAAGTTTTCATTTTTTATTTAATTTTTAGTTCTTTTTTATTTAATTTTACTTTATTTTCACTAAAAATTTTGCATAAGTCAGATGCAATGGTAGCACTTTAATTTCGCCTCATCTAAATTTGTATGCATGTACTGTACTGTAACTATTGTAGTTTGGTTGAATACGTTTAGGATACCAGAATATCTAACTTGTAGTTATATTTTAAATCTCGTTTAACGCTGATCTCAATTTCTTATATCAGCTGACTAATTCTATGATCAGTTTCGTAACAAACGCTACGTCTTAAATAAGGGAGGGGGGGGGGGGGGGAGAATATAATTAAATAAGGCTCATAATTTGCGGTTTTCAAAAACAGTCAGCTGAAGTTGTAGAGTGTAGACGAACAATTTGACTACCGATAGCCATTCATCATGGTGGTTGCATGGTACTTACTTATGGCTACCATATATTAATAAGTTATTATCAAGAGGGTACACTAGGTAATTCATCACTGTTTGATGTAGATATCATAAACGAAGGTTTGAAATCACGAGATCGCCTGGTTTGCTACGTGCAACGTGATCGAACATCGTCGCTGAATCACCTGTTTCGGGTTTTTTTTATGATGGCATGTGACAAAGAGCCTTGAGCGGACAACGTAAACAGTAGGCTCAAATCGGTCAATAAGGAAAAGTAGACGCTTAATTTTAAATACAGTAATGGAAAATTGTTTGAAGTAAAGTATCAGGTTTAAAAGTCTGATTGAAACTAAGTGCAGTATAGTCAAAGAATATTTGATGGGGAAGGGGAGGGGAGAATAAAAGATGCTATTGATTTATTTTAATTCAGGTTTTCTCTGGCTGTTACGTGCAGTACAAAATAGTATGGCGAAAATTACATAAATCGAAAGGACAGAATGCCGCCATTTTAAAACATTGACGATTGTTATCAATGCAAATTAACCACTCTTCTTATTTAGACAAGTTTAAAAAAAAAAAAAAAAGTGAAGGTCAGAAACGTCTATTAATAGTCATAAATAAATAAAAATAAATGATTTTACCACGTACTTTGATCATATTGATCACGTGCGTGTTGATATCACTTCCTTCTCATGACCATCCATGAGTCCAAACTGATCAACCGCAAACTCCCTTTTATAAGAACCATTTTTTTAAATTTATTTTGTAACTGGTCGTTTCATACTCCGTTTCAACCAATTTAGGCCAATTTATAAATTATTAATGATTCATTTATAAATGAAAAAGCAATTAATGTATCTTCGAAAAACTTTAATATTTCAATTAAATTAAATTTAAAAGTTGAAAATTACACGGCTAGGTACGGTAAAAGCTTTGTTTTAGAAAATCTGGTAAATTCGATGGAAGAAGTTTGGAAGTTAGGATAGGTTAAGCCAGGTTAGGAGTGTCTTGAGTTGAACGACCATGGGGTTGTTGGTTGTGCGCTCCGGGGTCAAACTCGGACTCCAAATCGGACAACATTTATGAGGGGAAAAAGGAATTGATTGACAGGAATTTAAAACTGATTAACGGTAATGGCGAGAACACGGGGAAATCTCTGGAAAACGAGCGATAGTAGGCCTAGTTCGAGATCCTGATACATGTACACATGTACAACGAAATTCTTTTTTTTTTTTTTTTCGGTTTGAAAAATCCAGACTAAAAGTAGGCCCACTGAATATAGAGGGGCTAATATTTCAGTACAACGTAACGATTAAAATAGCTTCAGTTTAGACGTTATTTAGTTATTACGTTTTTTTGCAATAATTATTGATTTCCAATAATTTTATTATTTCTTTTCTGCTTTAACAATTTTTCACTGAAACGACTACCACCGTTATTAACCCCTTCTATTTCGTTCTATCGATGCTCATTACCAATTATCATTTTTTGTTCCCTAATTAGCCCGGTTTCAAACAGTCCGGGATATAGGTGGAACCGTTTATGCAGACTAAGCACGATATTACTACTGTATTAACTTTATTTTTAGGCAAACGAATATTTTTCTTTTTGGTTTTTCATTTTAATTCGTTTTTTGTAGTAGGGGTACAGCGGACAAAATGAATATACTGAATATCAGTCGAAGTTTGCTGTACCGAAGTTTTAGTGTACATGTAGTTTTTTTTAAAGCCGTTTCCCCATTATCTATAGATAACTGGTATGAAAGTGGAGGTCGACATAAGCTATTCCCCCCCCCCCCTCACCCCCCGGCGGTCAAAACTACCGAACTTAGACACGCAAAAACAGATGTTAAGATTATGTATAAATATTTCAATGTTTTCACTGCCTCGTAACCTCAATAATTTTCACTTTAACTTTATGAGAATTAAATTCAGTTTCTCCCCTCTCGCTCTCGCCAAAGAAAAAAAAAGTTTTAATGTATTCCACTTTTAGTGGGAGTTAAAACGAGATAAGGCGAGATCTTTCTTAAAACTGGGGTAAAATTAATTTTTTTGATTTTTAAATAATGAAAGCTGTAAAAAAAAAAAAGTTTTTGAGCAAAAGACTTTTTAAGTCGACCTCGATGTTGGTCGACTACCAACAGTCACTGATACATTTTTGATTTCAAATCAGAACTTGTGATAAATAAAAAAAATATAGAATTTTTAATGTAAATGCAAGTTATTGCAAGTGGAACCTCAATTATCCGGACCTCAATCATATAAATATTCGATTATCCGGACGTGTCCTAAAAATCGCAAAGAAAAGGGCGCTAGATCCGTTGTGGTCATGCATTATGCACTGTTTTTAACATTGTTTCTGCCTTTAAGTGTTCTTTTAATAAATTTCTATTATCCGGACCACTCCTAACAGCAATTAGTCGGCAATAATCGATGCTCTACTGCATTTAAAAAAAAAAAAAAAATTGCGGGGAAGAAAAAATTTGGCATTGATATTATAATACGTAGGTTATATTAAATTTGTCGCTTCGATTTTAATGACGTCAAATGCATTTTATATACGTCAGATATTAGTCTTTTTAATATGGTATTATAGAAACTATGTTATTTTAAGAAAGAAATATTCAATTTTTTCTAATGCATTGATATTCAATACGCGTTTATTTGACGTCATCGACTCATTTCCATATTACAGTATATTATTATGCTTATTATAATTTTCTTAATAGGTAAAAACTTGGGTTTTTTTTAAATACCGAGTATCAGAATAACAAATTTTTATTATATACGTACAATTACCGGCAATTGACACAAGGATTCCACTTTTTGTTTAAGTCCTCAATGAGAGTTTGCTCATTAATAATTATTCGTAATAACGAGAATGACTTAGAAAATAATAATTTATTATTTCTTTGCATATTAAATTAAAGCCAGGCAATCTACCTAACTTCAGTTTTACGTAGCAACTTCATTTTTGTTGAAGTTTTAAGTTTAAGTTCTAGATATTAAACGTTTTATAAAATTTTAAAAAAAAATCCTATAAAAAAAATAATAAATAATTTGGTTTTATTACTTATTTGTTAATGAATTTTTAGTACCGGCACCAATTTACAAAGTTTGTTATAATAATTAGATTCAAGGTCTCTTAATTATTTTTTTATTTTTAAAAATTGATTTTCATTTTGTTGACTGTATTTAAAATCGATAATGTTTGATGGTTTTACCAGATACGGCTAGATAACGGTGACAGTTAACTAGGCTAGTGATAAAGTCATTAGCTCTGATTACATTAAACCAGTTAAAATTCGATCTAAAAAGAAAATCTGACTTTAGTTTTTCTAATTGTTATTAGTTTGTCCTTTATTTTAATTGTAATCTATTTACGAATTTATTCGAATGTTTACTTGCCAATTACAAACGCTTAATTTCGCTATTTATTTGCTATTTGAGCTGTTTATTTTTTCATTATTTCTCTTAATTTTATTAATTTGCTTTTCTTGTGTACCGGTATTAATAAAATGCAAAGTGCGAGAAGTTTGGAATAAATTTGAAATAATCAAGGTTTTGATGTCCCATATACCGTAATAAAAATTAAAACTGTTTTTTTTTTTATTATTATAATTTAGAATAAGGTTAATTATGGTAGAGAATTTTTTTTTTTTATATTTATGATTAGTTATTATAGGCTAACTACTTTTTTTCTAAAACACTTAATACAGCCTTTTCATTACTAACCTAATACCCACATACTAAATTATGTCAAAATTCAATAAGTAATAATAAATATCGAAAAAAAAAGCAAGTTTAAGTTTTTTCTAAATTTGAATTTTTTTTTTAGTTTAATTACTCGTAAATACCGGTACGTTAATTCAAGATTTAGTTTATCATTTTCTGTTCAAAAATGCGTATTACGAATATTATAATATTAAAATTAATCATGGTCTTAAGATTATAATATGTGAATTTATTATTACATATTGTTAGCTTTAAAAATATACTGTATATAATATTTTATTATAGCTATGATTTAACTTAATAATAAAAAAAAGGAAAGAAAAGAAAATTCACTTTAATTTAAATTTTTTTTATTTATTTTTATTTTTACCGAATTAATTGGAAGATTTATTAACTACTATTTTAATACATAATGTTTTTTTTTAAAAAAAAAATTCGAGTTTAAATTCAGAATTCATTTAAAAAAATCAATTTTAATCTAAAATTTTTTTTCTTTTTGTTTGAACCATTTTTAATATTATTGAAATCACCTTGAATGTCAATATTTGCAACTGCATTTTGATACAGTATCTATTTTTGCCACTGTGTTTACTTGGCAAGTGGTTGACAATTTCCTGTATTATTCTAAAGCAGCCGCGTCTCATTTTCACTTTTTTGATATTTGATTATTAAGTCATTCAGTACTGTTAATTAATTTTTTTTTGTTTGCAAAAGCATAGATCTATTTGCCGCCTAAATCATTTCAGAAACATTCATAATATTCAGAACAAATAATGCAAAAAGTACAATAAATAAACATACTAAACTAAAAAACTTCCGGTTTTTTTTTTCATCTGATGGTATTTGTTTGCCATAATATTAATATTTTAAAAAAAATATGTGCATGCTGTATTTGTTTTAATAAATATTATTTTCAAATACCGGTACCAGTAAAAATGACGTTACTGCTGACATGAACTTGAAAATTAATTAAGTTCGTTTTAAATTGCAAAAAAGAAAACAAAATTGAATAAGTACTACCGGTACTGTATAAAAAAATTGAATTATGTGTAATGTAATGCGTTTACAGTCAAAATAAACCATAACTAATTGATGTAGATTAATTTTATTTTGATCGCCAAATTAAATTTGTTACGTTAAAAATAATTAATTTATTGCCACGATACAAAAAAAAATTGTGAAAAAAAAAAAAATGAATGAAAAATTGCATTTACTTGTATCTCCATAATCCGCCTGTATAATCTGTTTTCTCGAAGCAGACGACGTCCAGTCCCGCTTCCAAGCACGATTTGACGGCGGTGAGGCCACTGGCCCCTGCCCCAATCACCACTACAGGCGGTGTCTTTAAACTTCTCAAACGAGCTTCGAGACTCGCGTAGCTACTCATTCTTCTCGATTCAATCAAGCGTTCTATTAGAATAGTCGTAAGCACAGCACGACAGTTAACGTGTGTCGCTAGTTAATTAAATGAGTGCTCGTCGTTTCCTGCGCGTATTGATCAGAGCTTATCTATGGTGGTGGTGAATTAAGCGAGTGAGTATGGCTGAGGTGTGTTCCTACCTACCAGCACCGGGTGAACGGCAGGAGGGGAGGGAGGAGTGGGGGAAGCTGCACGTGATGCCGAACGAGTTGCGCTCCGAAAGTCCTACTGCATTAAATCAATGTCATCCTACTGGATCAGATCAATGTCGGTTGGACTTGTATTCGTCGTTCCCACTATCATTCGATTTCATGGGGTTCGAATACGACGAATCGTGGATAACGAAGGATAGAAAGTTTCCCTCTTCAATTAAATATTAATATGGAGACGAAAGTGAATTATATTTTTGATATACCCCTATGTTTAAATAATGGAATATTCTTTTTTTTTATATCGCTTTTTTAAAAAAAAAAAAAAAATAATAAATAAAGAAATTCGTGTTGGATTTCAATTTTTGAAGTTGGAAATATAAAACGAGCGTACTCCAAGGGCACTTGCTCTAACTGAAAAAAATGTCTTACATTTTTAGTTTATTTTTTTAAAAAAAAAAACTTAGGCTAATGTAAGTGGAGGGAGAATGAAATGTTTATTAGTTGAAGTTTGTTTGTTTGTTTTTTGATAAGAAAAAATGCACGTTAGTTTACAGTACAGTATAAGCAATAATTTCAGAAAGAAAGATAATTGTTTTTTTTTATTATGAAATAATTTTATTCAATTTATATTTTCAATAATATATTTTGTTAAAGTGAAACATTTCGTGAAATTAATGAGGTTTGTTATGGTTTATGTGGAGATACCGGGTAATTAAATTTTATATACCGGGTACCGATTCTTTGAGTTGTAGCTTTCAAAAAAATTTTTATTGCACTGAAAGTTCGTTCTATACAGGTTTGATTTTTTTTATTCAGTGCCGTACGTTACTTTTATCACTTTCAGATAAAGTTTTTATTATCGATGTTATGTAAGGCGTTCTACTGTACATCTGATAAATTCGAGTGTTCTTTGAAGCAATTTTTAGTTCAAGACCAAAAGTCAATAATTCTATTTTATTGCGTTTTAAGGTTATCAACTAGAAGGTGATAAAAATTGACATTTTAATAGATTTTGTGGTACCGTATTTTTTTTTATTGGTATCGATTTTATAATTTAGGAAAAAGTATTTACTAAATTTTATTTTAAAGTAGAATTGCTGTGAACTAGATTTAGTGAAGTTAACCTTTATCATCTATGTTAAGCTACTTTTTTTTAATACAGTATTATAAATTTGCATTGCTGTAGACAGCATTTTTATAGATAATTTTTTTTTTTTTGAGAAATACATGTATGTCAATCATTCAATAACAATGTAAATAGCACAATAAATTCATACACACACATATATAATATTCATTAATTTTGCTTTTTTTACTTTAATTTAATATACTGTACCGGTACATGTAATCTTAATATCAAAACTTACTTTTTTTAATAGATTATCGTTTCTTTAAACTTTATAATAATAATAATATTAATAATGTCAAAATTTATAGAATTTTTAGTAAAATTTTAAAAATTACAGAGTGTTGACAAAAATTAGAAGTAGTAATAAAATAGAATGAAAGTGCCAAATATTGTAAGACAATACATTTAATTTGCAAACACCCTGTAATTTAATATTTGCTAGGTTTTATTGTAATCACAAGTAAAAGCTATTGTTGTTATTATACTGTACTTGTGTGATTAGTTTCCTAATACTGTATAGTGATGTATGCTGTATGGTTTGCAATAGACTAATTGAATATTAAATTAAATTAAGCTTATAATACTGTATGTAGGCTAATACAAGTTGGCGTGTTTGCTAAAAATGTAAAAGTAGATACCTAAATTGTTAAAATACGTCTAACTCGTTCAAAATTCAAATTGGTTCTTGTATCGTCGTGTAGTCTTGACAGTCAAATGTTAAGGTCAATGATCTCTAAACTGCTGCAACCCTAAAATTAAATGTGCGATGGCGTGCTCAAATGTGGTTTCATTTTTTCCCCTTTCAAATATTTGAGTAATTCTGGTGCCATTCAATGATTATTATTGTAGTCGAATTAAAATGACAATACATTAGATTGAAATACACTACTGTATGTCATTTACTGTATTTATTATATACGAGGGTAGGCTGATAAGTAATGCCTCCACCTCCATATCTTTTGAACGGATTGGAGCACTGTCTTCAAACAA